>BSXT01001402.1:0-26403 GCA_030267785.1 Phytophthora fragariaefolia
CCGCCCGCACTGCTTGCAGCGTCGACTCCCGGAGCCGACGCGCCTCTTTTTCCTCGACGCCTGACGGCGGGGCGTCCTTTGATGTTTGGACCAATCGCATCAGCTCCCGGAACTGGCGCGCCCAGTTCACTGCCCTCAGTGACTGGCTCCTCTTGTTCGACTTGTGTGTCGACAACTGTCGACACAACTGCGTCACTCTTGACGCTTCGTGAGCCCCTCAAACCCGATTGGATCTGAGTTCTCTGATTCGGCTCACACTTTCCTCTGACGACTTTCTCAGTCGTCAGTGTCCGCGCGGAGAGATCGGAGGCAGCCGCGCCTTGCGCTGCCTTTGCTGGGGGGTCGCATGCACCGCGAGGTATATGTGCTGCGCCGACGGGGCCATCGCTCTCTGTCGCACTGCTAATCCTAAAGCGCACGATCGTGTGCTTCGCCCAGTAGATCACTGGATCATGCCGTGCAAGCCACGGCATGCCCAGCATCATATCGAACTTATCGTCTAAGTCAAGAACGATAAGTTCGTCCACGAACTTATTCTCTCGATGCGAGAAGCGTACACGTACGACAAAAAACTTCTCGGTTCTAACAACGACACCCGTTGCTAGTCTCACTTCCAACAGACTTCGAGGTAGTTTTACCTCCTCGAAGTCAAGCCTCGCTAGGCTCTGCAATCTAACAAAGTTGTTCGACGCACTACAATCTACCAATGCACGAAGAGACCTTTTTCTTTTCGAGTTAACCTCCAGGATGTCAAGGTTTGGCTTGCCATCTTTCTTCTTGCAGTGAGAGTGATTCTCAGTGGGGGCAGCAGTCTTCAATACAACGTTTCCGATGTCGACACGCTCAACTGCATCACCTGCAGGGGGCCCCGCGCCTGCTGGTCGTCTTAGTCTTTTGCTTGCCCGTGGCGATACCCTGTATCATCACGTCGGCCCTTGGCCGCGTGCACAGGCGCTGTGCACTCACGGGCGTAGTCACCGTTGTTTCCGGTGTGGAAACAACGGACATTCGTTGATCTACGACGCTGCCGGGGTCCAGCAGCCGTCGCACTCTAGAGGTCCATCGGTTCGGGACCTCCCGTCGGCTTCACCACCGGCCGTGGCATCGGCCGTCGGGCGTTCGCATGCAGGTTATCCTGTCGCAGGCTAAACTCTTCTTGCATGGCGAGCGTGATTACTGCTTCGAGAGTACTTTCTCTAAGGACCTTCATGAACGTGACGACTTCGTCGCCTCGTGTATCGGGTTGGTCAATATGTTCGAAACCAAGTACCGCGCTCTTTGAGCGTAAGCATGCACCTCATACTTACCTTGTTGCAGATCGAGGAACTCAGTCCTCGATCTGAGCTCGTTGTGTGGGGACTCAAACGCTTGTCAGAGCTCCTCCTTGAACACCGCGTACGTGCTAAAGCCCGTAGGGTTAGTGAGTCGGCGTCTATACACCAACTCCTTGCTCGTCCGCCAAGGCATGGCATGGCAAACGCAATCTTCGACAACGGGTCGACGATACGTCGAGCCGTGATAACAGTGTCGACTTCGACAAGCCAACGGAGGAGAGACTCACCCTCTCTTCCAACGTAGCTGTTCACGTGGAGTTTCAACGACTCCACGCGCGTGTGGACGGAGTCGACACCATAGCGCGAGCAGCGATCTCGCGCTGTTCTTTCATGACGAGCCCCAGAGCAACTCCGTGTTGCTCTGTCGGCGGTAGCGTACGCAACATCGTCGCTGCCGCTGCTTCTCCAATGACTGTTGACAGTCGTTGGAGCGCCTCCCACTCTGGGTCCGCCAGGTGGGGACAGTCTTCGCTTGCAACATGCGTTGCAGTCGCGCTTGGGCTACCGGTGGACATGATCGTGTCCACGGACAGGTCCACAGCCGCGCGTTCGTATTTCATACGAACGTACAATTAGTCGGTCGTTGGACGGACTACAAAGTGCTACCAGGTGTAGTGGGCTTACTTAGCCCACTACTTTAGCTTACACGTGTGCGCGACGTGTAGGAGGAACCGTAGGTGTAGTTAATTTAGATTAAGTATACTTGGCTCTGCAAATCTATATAAAGACAATTAATAACCTTTTGGTAGAAAATGAGAACTGAATTTAATGTTAACTTTGGTCTTGCCTCCTAAAACAGATATTTATAAATAGAGGATCTGCCAACGAGTGGTTAGCAGAATCTCTGTCCTAATGCATGTTCCTTATTGGCAGATATCTATTGCTTTCTGACAATAGTATTGTTTCTTACTATGAATGGTGGCCACACTGCAACGCGGCCCACCCGAATGTATCCATTACTGCGTGTTGCACTAATGTGAAGGTTGACCGAATGTGTATCCCCGCTACACTTGTCGCTGAACTTGTGTGTTCATGCCCTCAACTCGAAAGATGAGAGCAGAGTACTCGCCGTTGTAGGTCTCGATATCCGCCGTCTGTTTGAATCGCTGGAGCTTCTCGCGCAGGACGGCTTGGTAGTTCGACGCCTCGAAATGTTGGAGCACATGCTCACGGAAAATCCCTCACGTGTGCTCCTCACTTCTCGTCGTCGAAGACCAATGAAGGAATCACCCCGACGCTGGTTTCGCCATAGCTGACCCGGCAATTCCTGGTAGACGCGCGCTCGCGTCCTCGATTACGATTCCGTTGATGCGGCAGGCGTTCTCGATCTGGAACAGCCATTCGAGTACGTCCTCTCCCCGTTGCCAGTGAACTTGGGCAGATTCGTGGGCACTCGCGTGCGCTCTGGCATCGCTTGATTCAGACGGTCGGTCTCGGATTGTATCTGGGCGTTCGTTGGCATGGGCTCCTTATTGTCAGGTTGCTGGGACCAACAAGTGCTACCAGTATTTCAAACGCGGTCGCTTGGTAGAGGGAGCGGAAAACTGCGAGGCAGTAGAGCCAGATCCGACTCTACCGCTCGACACACGCATATTTATCAGTCTGTAATGGTAGCGCTAACTACCATCCTATTGGCTACAGTGGCGTACTATCTACCAGTCAGCATACAAAACAAGGTAGCATAAGTGGAGAATCTCAAGTTGTCCTCGATTTCAAGAGCGAAGACTGTAACGTCCTTCTTATGTATTCCATCATCGGTGTCCGTGCAGGGTGAGGCATTCATTGCCGACGGATGCCAGCTGGGACGGGCAGCAAGATCGTGGGCTACGTCCTGGCCAAGATGTGCGTCGCTGGGGCTGGTCTGGCACACTGAGCTGACGTGCCGCTGCTGCTGATAGGGAGGAGGAGACACCCGCACCGCACGGCCATCACGTCGCTGGTGGTGTTGCGCACGCACCGCAATGCGGCCTGGCCTCGAAGCTTACGCAGGCAGCCCGTGCGTAGTATGTTGCTACGGTAGAGAAGAGAGTAGATAGATGTGTGTGACAGATAAGCGACTTTGTCGCACTTCATTAGCGTACCTTCACGCGTGTAAGCATACATTAGTGCCACCTCAGAGCAGAATATCTTACGCAAAATGCGGAATAGCTTACGCGGAATGTTGCCCGTCGCCGACACGGGTAACATCTCATGAAAAATACGCTTTAGCAAGGGTATTAAGTATTTACATTGTACGGTACTATCGTTTCACGAATGTTTTCTAATGAAGCCTCTGGTATCGGATTTAACAGCTGAAAACGCCTTCAGAAGGAGCAGATAGAAGAAGAAAATCAGGCCATGAATGCGAACTGAAAGAAATTAGAGAGGTTGTGCAGCTGGCCCAAGTCAGTGAAACGGCCTTGTGAGTAACGATCCGATTAGACAGGGTTGGGTAGTTACATATGTGTTGTGCAGCTGTCGTTTTTTAAAGGGAACTGAAAATGGACAGTGAGAGCAGTTGCTCGGAGGACGAAGCGCTGGTGCTCGTCGCGCTCCTTGCTGGCGAGGAAAAAGGTGCACCACCTTGCCGGTTCAACTTCACTTGACCATCGACAGATTCTGTGTGGCGTGACAAGTTCGTTTTGAAAAGGACGAGCTTTTACAGCTTGTCGAGTACTTCAGCCTAGAGACCCATTTCCAACAACCCAACGGTACAGCATCTCAGCTCTCGAAGCTCTCTCTATTTTTCTGCGACGTATGGCATACCCTGCCCGCCTGAGTGATTTAGAAGACCTATTTGATCGCGACACTACTGCAATCTCGTCCATTTCTAATGCGGTTTTAGACACTCTCTACGACAAATTTTACGGCTTGTTGCAATTCGATTACAAGCGACTCACTACTGCCACGCTGTCAGCCTACGCTAATGCAATTCATACCAAAGGAGCGTGCGTGGGTTTTATTGATGGCACAGTTAGAGGGAAATGTCGCCCCAACAAGAACCAGCGCTATATGTTCAATGGTCACAAGGTATATCTGCACTTCTTTCAAAAAGCTAACTATCAACTAACCTATGCTACAATTGTTGCTTTACATCAAAAACACGCACTTAAATATCAATCAGTGATTGCTCCTGACGGCATTATAATTCATCTTAGTGGACCTTTTGCTGGGACCCGCCACGATGCTTTCATCCTCTATGAGAGCAAGCTACTTGACGTAGCAGCTCCTTGTCTTAGTGCCAACGGCAAGCACTTCGTGCTTTACGGAGACCCAGCATACGGGCAGCAGGAGCACATTATTGCTTCTTTTAAAGGGGCAAGCCTGTCAGAAGATGAGCAAGAGTTTAACAAGCGCATGAGTGCCGTCAGAGTCGTCGTAGAATGGGGCTTTGGTAATATTGTTCGTTATTGGGCGTTCATCGATTTTTCGAAAAATCAGAAGGTTTATCTACAGCGTTTGGGAAAGATGTATGCTGTTGGCGCTTTCTTGACAAATGTGCACACCTGTATACACGGTAGTCAAACTTCGTCTTTCTTCAGGATGACACCTCCAACGATACAGCAGTATATTGGGCTTGAATAAACCAGTGACTACCAAAATCATTTCGAAATCTTTTCGATGAGCTGAGCCATAAGTCTCATTTGGGAGGACATCATAGCTAGCATCTTGTCTGTTTTCTCGCGGTCTTGGTGTAGTCGCAGCTCTTCTAGTTCCAGACGCCGCTTCTCGACGTGAAGCTGCTGCTCTCGCAGTGAATCCCTGCTACCTCGCGACGAAGCCTTACCCGATCAATACATCTGTACTTGAACGCTTCATTTTTTGGTTGGGGGTGGTATCTGCTGGTCCGTATCTGAGTCGCGCGCTCTAGAGCGACGCATTCCATCCATCGCACTACGAACTATTTCAGCTGACGCAGCCTCACAGTGTTCAGTTTCACGCTTCTCCTTCTCACTCTTATCTGCCTTTTGTTGCGCATGTCCGTCAAGCTAGAATATTACATTAAGTTAGACGCGTGCGGGAGGCAGAAAGTACCCAGCCACTCACCAAAGAACGCAGTCAGTAAGCAGTTGTTCTCTCTCATCGTAGTCTTCTGCCGCACCTGAGGCTCGCAACGAGTCCAGCCCCTCGCGCTTAAAAACATCGACAAGGGTGCTGAATCTGCGCCGACATGCTCTAGCGTCCGCCGTGCACGTTAGTATTGCAGCCTTCACCCCCCCCGGTAACGCTGGCCCACGCTGACTGTGTTTCCCCATGGGCAGTAGCCCACGGCGCGTGCTTCAGTGCTTCTTTTAGCAGAATGACGTCACTGGAGGGAAGAAAGCGGAAAGCCTTCTTTCTTCTCCGCTGATTGCCGCTTTCAACGATGCTGGCAGCGTCCTCTCTTGCGTCCGGGGCCGAGGTGTTGCTTCCTTTTGCGTCACCCATCGCTTTTCTTGCCCCCACTTGGTCCAGTCGTTGCTTGTATCTCCTGTTGACAGTGAGGAGGGCTCTAAAGTGAATTGCATTTGCCAATTTGGCCAGTGAGTACCCTACACCTAAATGATCGCGCCTCACAAGGCCATTTCACTGGCTTGGGCCAGCTGCACAACCTCTCTATTACCTCTGAAATAAATTGCAGAGAACATAAGTCCATTGTTTTAGCAGATGCTAGTGTTCCTACAGTACATGTATGTGTTAGAGATTGTATGTGGGATTTCCCAAAATATTGTAACGCTTGGACGATTGGCTATCCAGTCTTCAGTAGATTTGTTACAGCAGCAAAGTGTATCTGCTGCCATAACGGTGGTAATCGACGAGCAGACACAAGAAAATAGGTGGCACTGGCGACAGCAACGATAACTTGACTTGACTGACGCTCGGCTTCAAAGTTATGGCCGAAGTCCCGTTTTAATATGACGTAGTAGCTGTGCTTGCAGCCTGGGTCTCCTGGGCACACTTGCTGTCATCGCCCATGTCAGCTATGACTCTTGGGGGGGGGTTGTGCTAACCCTGCGAGGAAACAGCTGCTCGCGCCTCCGTTTTACGAGCGGTATAGCAACGATTTACCAGCACAAGAGCTCGGGTCAGAAGCGCTCATCTCCCAATTGCTGTGGGCTGCACGCCGCCCGATCCCTTTTCCTCCAATCCCCGTGCGCCTCTCCACAGCATTTCAGCCAATCCCGTCTCCAGCCGAGTCTCGGCGCTCCCCCATTACGATGTTCGGCGGCGAGAAGCGCGACAAGGTGGTGCGTGTCCCCTGCGAGTCCCCCCCCCCCGCTGTGCCCCCCCCCCTCTGACCCTCGTGCCCCGCAGGCCGCCGGCCCGCACGCGCACGGCAGCGGCAGCGGCAGCGGCAACGGCTGCGTCGTGTGCGGCTCGGACCAGAACGGCGACAGCATCCTGCTCTGCGACGGCTGCGACGGCGAGTACCACACGTACTGCCTGGTGCCGCCGCTGTCGGAGATCCCCGCCGGCGACTTCTACTGCAAGCGCTGCACGGACGCCAACCTGGCCAAGCAGCGCAAGGCGGCGGCACCGGGGGCGGCGCCGGTGCCGCGCCCGCTGGCGCCCGCCCCGGCGGCGCCCAAGCCCACGATCCTCATGAAGGAGTCCAAGTACAGGGGCGTGTCCAAGGTGTCCATGAAGGGCGTGAAGAAACCGTTCGTGGCCAAGCTCTGGCAGGGCACCAAGTACCTGCAGCTCGGCACCTTCGGCAGCGAGATCGAGGCCGCGCACGCCTACGACAAGGCCGCACTCATGCACTACGGCAAGAGCGCGCAGCTCAACTTCCCGCACCTGCACGACAGCTTCATCCGCCCCGAGCCCGCCTTCAGCGTGCGGCCGCAGAACGTCAGCGTTGGAGCCGCCGCCGCCGCCCCGCTACCCGCGCACCCGGCGGCGGGCGACGTCTACCCGTCCCCTGGACGCGGGCGGGGCAGAGGGCGTGGCCGTGGACGCGGCCGCGGCCGGGGCAAGCGCGCGCAGGACTCGCCCGATGCGCATGCAGCCAACGCGCACTTGGAGGCCAAGCGCCGGAAGACGGAAGAGGCGGGGGCTCCCGCTGCGGCTGCCAAGCAAAAGGCTCCGAGCGTACCGACCAAGAAGTACCTTGGCGTACAGGTGCACCGCGTCTACGCCCACGCACAGATCCACGTAAACGGTAAGATTGTCAACCTGGGCACGTTTGCAACGGCGAAGGATGCAGCAATGGCGTACGACAAGGCAGCGCTCAAGTACTTCGGAGGCCCGATCGGCACCAGCGGCGCTCGGCATAACGAGATCGTCCTGAACTTCCCTGAGAAGCGTGACGAGTATTTGAAGCAGCTGCTCGACGAAGAAAAGCAAAAGATGGCACGACAGGCAAGTGGGTCGAGCTATGCGAGTCGCAGCGCTCAGAATGCCAAGTACAACTTGTCGATCATGAAGTTAAACTCCTGGATGTCCAAGCTTCAACGGTCGGTGAAGATGGTGGAAGCCTCGCAGAGAGTGCAGTGGGGGTTGCATCATGCTGTTGGCAACGGTGACGAGGAAGCAGGTGAAAAGGAAGAAGACGACACAGCCATTTCGTCATTGGTAAAGACAGAGGTTTTTGGCTCTGGGCCCACGATAAAGAAGGAGTTCACAACACGGGATCAAAAGCTGAGACAGAGCAAGACGGAGATTCAGAACGCGATCGCGCTGATGATTGAAGAACTCAAGATTTATGCAGCTGACTCACCCGTAGACCCACTTTTCCAGCCGCCGCCTCGTTGTGCACCTATTCTCGATTTGTTGTCTACGTCGCGGCATCTGAAGCTGATTAGTGCTATCAACGACCTAGCGCATCTTAAGGTTAAAGGAGATGGAAGAGATCCAACGTCGGCTGTGGACGGGAGCTTCGAAAGCAAGCTACAAGCTGTTGTTGATTACCGCGCCCGTTTGCAAATGTCAAGCGGCAACGAAAAACAAAAGCTAGCGCATTTTATGAATGATATGGAGACTATATCAGCGGCCCCAACTAGTACCGCCGCGACCGTTGTCGGGAATATTCCCGTGTCAACAGATCTCGGATCCGAGACGAAAATGCGACCCGACCTTCTGAAAAATGCGAAGTATGTGAAGCGAAAAGTGCCAATTTCTGAGCCACACAAGCCAGCAAGCGTCGTAGAATCTCAAAAGGATGTCGAGCCAGAGGGGGCATTGAAGCAGGACAACCAAACGAGTGAAAGCGTAAAAGAGCCTGCTTCTGAAGGTACTTCAGTTACTACTTCCGATGCAAATGTGAAGATGGAAGCGATTAATGGAGAGGAACAGAAACCTTCCGGAGGTTCCCTTGACGTAGCACCACCCTCCACGGAAAGCACGACTTCTCCTGCATCAAATGGGCTTGATGACAACATCCCGAGTACTGCGGCGGAGACGGATGCGAATGCAAGTCAAGGCGAAGGTGCTGACGATGGATCACACTCAGATGATAATGCTATTGTATCTGCTGTACCGGAAAATAGTTATAATGGTGATGCGGCCGAAGAGACAGGAAAAGTGTCAGAACCTACTGATAAAGACACCCAGTCTAAGGAAGATCCAGTCGTGGAAGAAAAACAGGACGCGAGTTCAGCCGAGAACAGCACTGGGGATGAAGCATTAGAAGGGGAAGAGGATGCTACAGAAATACCGGACTCTGTGGAAACAACGACACCAGCAATTGCTGACGTGAAGGCAGACGTGGAGAAGCCAGGGACTAATGAGGCAAAGGATCAGCACCCTGCATCTCCTGAAAATAATGCGCCTTGCGCTGAAAATGAGGAAGTTGCTGTGAAGAGTGACGATGATGCTGTAATGGAAGATGTTGACGAAGCATCTGCGTCAACAGCTGTGACTATTCCAAAGCCTGAGTATGAATGGCAATTTTGCTTGGCTGTTGAGGTACCTCAAGCAAAACCAGCGGAACACGTGTGGCGATTACTCCCATTATCAAGTAAAACCCAGCTGGGTGAATTTGTCGAAGATGCATTTTTGACAGAAAAAGAAGTATCGGAGATGGAAGTATCAGAGGAAGAAGTATGCTCTTCTTCTGCTGCTGTCAACGGAAAGTCTGCGTGGATGGAGCACTTGCGCCAGCTGCACGTTAAGGAAAACCAAGTGAGACAGCAAATTCAGCGGGAAACGAACCACCAGCACGCGTTGCAAGGTATTAAAAAGATCGAACTGGACCGATTAAATGAAATTTCGGTTGTGTACCGTGAAGCAATGGCAAAACTAGAAGGGAAAACAGCCTTGGCATTAAAGAACCACTCGCGTGTGAGCCAGGACGCACAGCTTGTGAAGTTGATGCAGCACACCTTTAACCCAATTCTTGGCGATCTACTAGACAACTGCGAAGAGGCACTATTGAATTGCTTCCGAAAGTTATCACTACGGTATGAGGATTTTGCACAGGAATTCGAGTACTATCGCAATGCATTGCTCAGTTTGATGCAATCTCCCGAAAAGGATATTCCTGTCGTAAAAGGTGATGCCAGCCCCGTTGATGCTGCTGATTTGGTCATGGATGATAATAGCGTGACAATTAAGCGTGAAAATATCGCAAAGGTGGTGGATGAGCTTGCTGACGTGGTTCCCACAACATCTGGAAATGTTGTGGACCTTGATGACGACGAGGCAATAACTGCGGATGAAGAAGACTTTGATGAATTTAACGACAGCTCTGGATTACGAGAAGCCTACATCACGTTTTACATGGGAGAGATGGAAGCCTTATGGAAAGAGCGGAGCTCTTCCCTTGAAATGGTGCAAGCCATTCAGCGTTCACTACTCAATAGCGCACTTGATTCGGCACTACCGACGAAAAAGGTGGCACAATCGCAGAAGGAGTCCAACCCGAAGCTGTCTGTAGATATTGAGATGAAGGTAGAAGGAGAAGTTACTGCCGAGCAAAAGACTGATGAATCTGCTGAATCGGAAGCTCCATCTGAAAATAACGCAATAGAGCCCGAGGCAAGCGTTGAGAAGTCTGCGGAGAAGACTCTAGAGTCAGTAACGGAACCTGAAATAGGAGACGATGCGGATCTAGAGGTGGTAAATACGTTTGAAAAATCCGACACTGCAGAGGCAAAGAAAGCGGACCCAGCAGCTACTCATGCAGTCATTGTGAGCACGGAGCCACAAGAGGTTTCGGGAAAATTCCGGCGAGAGCAGGAATTGCGTGAAGCGGTTGAATCGTGCCTAGCCCAGTGGCAGCGGATCCAGTGGCCGGAAGAGCTGAACTCAACGTTCTTGACACCTACTATCATTTCAACAAGCGAATCGCTGGCGCTTAAGAGTGAACACACCAAGACAGAATCCTCGGTTGCTGCAAACGGCGATTCCGAGTTCGAGTCACCTTACAGTGTTATGGACGAGTTAAAACGTGTTATGATCGACTTGACACAGGACCAATTGATACCAGTTCCACCACCGGTCGAGCCAACAACACTAGTGATGTACCACCCTGTGTTCATCAATCACCAGACGCCGAAGAATCACCCAGAATGCCCGGAGCGTATGGATGTAAGTACTTTGCTATCATTGACTTGCTGTTTTCTTTCTGACCAATGTCGTTGCATCTTTTAGCGAGTCGTAAACATTCTCAACATGCTGATCAAGAAGCACCAAGAAACTCTCAAACTCGACCGTCTTTCGATGTCACCAGAAGAATTGTGCCCACCGGAGACCACCCTTTTGATGGTGCATTCACCGACTTACCTGCGACAACTGAAGGAGCGGTCAATCGAAGCTGGATCGCAGTCGTCATCATCTCCTACAGCGTCATCGCCATCGTCACGGGCTTTAGTTTTCGAGTCGGACTCGGGAATTCGCGAAGAGACACCCAAGCGAGGAGGCAGAAAGAAGAATGTACGAAATCAGCTTGTTGGTGCCTTTGGTGCTGCGAGTCTCGAGCAGAACGGTGTGGAGCTAGACACGTTTGTGAGCAGCAAGTCGTGGGATGTAGCCCGTGCGGCTGCAGGTACTGTGTGCCTTGCGGTAGACCGGGTTGTGCGGAAGGAGTACCACAATGCCGTGTGCTTAGTCCGCCCCCCGGGGCACCACGTTGGCCGTCACGGTCGGACGGAAAATGCTCCTTCGTCGGGCTTTTGCTTATTGAATAACGTGGTGATCGGCGCAACACACGCGCGTCTATATCCGTGGATTCGGAAGGTTGCGGTACTTGACTGGGATATCCATCATGGTAATGGCACCGAGGAGCTACTAAAGGACGACCCGGATGCATTCTTTGCGTCCATCCACCTGTACTCGTCCGGGAAATACTTCCCTGGAACGGGAAAATCTTGCGAGACGGGTAATCTCGTCAACGTGGCTCTCGAAAACACTGGTGCTGGCAGCGGATCGTTAGCCTTCCGCTCTGCCATCGAACGCAAGGTGCTGCCAGCCATGAGGGCCTTCAACCCGGACATCATTTTCATTTCGGCGGGCTTTGATGGCCACCGCGACGACATCTTGGGTGGAGTGGCTGCTGTCAACAACCCGAACGTGCCTGCCGGATACGTGGAGGAGGACTACGCGTGGGCGACGCTGGAGGTGCTCAAGCTCGCAGACGAGGTGTGCGACGGGCGCGTGATTTCGGTGCTGGAGGGCGGATACGATGTGCGTCGGGAGACCAACTCGCTGGCCAAGTCGGTTGCGGCGCACGTGGCAGCCATCTCGACGTACGAGTCGGCCCGGCGAAAGGCTGGCGACAGCGCGACGCGTGATGTGGAGATGAAGGAAGAGGACGGGGCTAACTCGACTGGCGCCATCAAGGCGGAGCACCCGGTCAAGACGGAGCCCGTGGGTCTGCTGGAGAAGCTGCTGGCCACGGACCTCTCGGACGGCAACGTGATCATCATCGACGACGACGAGGACAAGGAGGAGGACGGCGGCGAGGCGAGCCACGCCGAGCACGACGGCGACGACGTCGAGGACGAAGATACGGCCGAGGACGAGGATGAAGACGGCGACGATGGCGATGTCGCCATGGAGGACGTCGAGCCCGAGGGCGAGGAGGCGTCGCCCGCTCTGGACGGCAAAGACGCGCCGCTGCCCATCGAGGTGGACGATAGTTGACGTCAAGTGTCCTCCGTCGGGGATCCGTTCTGATTGGACGTTAAATCGATTTTTGTGCTGTATTTTTCCTCCAATCCGCTGCTGAGCCGCATCCCCACTTTTGTCCAATCCGATGGCCGGATCGTGGCGCCCCCACTCGCACGAGCTCATTCGCAAAGTCGCCGCCTCGAGCGCAGTCATGAGTGACCCGTTCTACCTGGCCGACATCCTGCTGGGGCGCGTGGGCGTGCTGCGCTCCACGGCCGAGAGCATCCTCCTGGAGCTGTGCGAGGCGCAGACGAAGCTGGAGCCCGGCCAGGCCGCGGACGACGCGCTGCGTCTGGCCATCAAGAACAAGCTGGAGCGCGTGCAGACGAACCTCAAGCTGCTGCGCAAGCTCGTGCCCGAGTTCGGTGCGTGTCCGTCTCCCCCCTCCCCTCCATCCCCCCACTCCATCGCCGGCTGAACTTCTGACTCGGTGCACCCTGCAGACGGCAAGACGAAGCCCATCGAGAGCGTGAACCAGACGCACCGCAACCTCATGCTCGAGTACCACTGGAAGAGCCAAGTGCAGGACATGGGCGCCAAGGCGCAGGCCGTGTACCTGGAGAAGCTGGGCGGCGCCTTCCCCAGGCTCGAGATGCTGGGCGACGTGCGCTGCCCGCCCACGCCCAGCAGCCTCTTCGTGCCAAAGTCGCACAAGCGCGGCCGCGTCTTCGACCCGTACGGCGAGAAGCAGCCCGCGACGCTCAACGAGATGATGGACTACATGATGGCCAAGAACCGGAAGCTCAAGTTCTTCAAGCACGCCGAGACCACGCGCGGCGGCCGCCGAGTCATCAAGTCCATCAAGTGCGAGATCAACAAGGAGGTCACGATCCACCTCAGCTTCTGCCCGCCCATCCCGGAGAGCGGCCCCAACGGCGAGTCGGGCGTGGCGGCCAGCCCCATGACGCCATCCACGCCCACCTCCCCGGCCTTTGCCGGCGGGAGGCTGCGCAGCACCCGCAACAAGCACAAGAAGCAGCTGCAGCAGCTCGTTAAGAAGAAAAAAGGTGACATGCTCACCAAAGCCAAACTCGCCGCGGAGGAGGCTACCAAGATGGAGATGGAGGAGCTCAAGACGCGCATCACGGAGGCGCGCGAGGCCATCAAGGAGCAGGAGCTGGCACGAGCTGCTGGCCTACAGGTAACCAAGTACATTCAGCGACTGTCCATCTTCCCGTACAACGAGGACGCTCCACTCGGAGCATGGTCCGAGTCATCGCACAACCTCTTCCGCCTCGTGACGCTGCACGGCCGCAAGGCACTGGATCATTTCCGCAAGCAGCACCCGGAGACGTGCTTTTACCACCTCTTTACGTGGCTCGGCTACTACGACAAAATTTATCAGACACCATGCTCATTCTGCAAGAAGCTGCTTGCCAAGGAGAGCGAGGAGTGGGCCTACGTGCCGCCGTCTTTCCGTGACTACGCGAACGGGCAGGCTTTCCACTCCAAATGCCTGCCCATCGAGTAATGACGCTACATATTAAGCTGTTGTACCAGCTTGCAGACTCTCTGTTAAGCCGAATACACCAGAATGATCAACTGCTCGTAGCGAATTGTGTGTTTGTTGTCTTGTGGGCAGCTACTCGAGTCTGATAGGGAGCAAACGGCCAAAGGCTGGTGGCTTCGCTCCTTCTGCTTGAGACTGCAGCCTGATCTTACTTGAGGCGAAGTCGCGCGGGGAGACCGTAGCCGACGAAATGGGCGGCTGGGTATTCGTGAGCTGGTTCTTGGTTGCCAGCCCCATGGCGTCGTAGGCTTCCACCACGAAAGCTGCAGCCATGCACGCACCGTTCATTAGTGTTAATCTAAAACCACCAAATCGACCTGCACCCGCACCAGCACAAGGAAAGGCAGGCACTCCATCAGGGCTAGCCCTGCGCATTTCTTCCGGAGTAATCAGCGCCGACACCGTGTGGCGCAACGAAATTCGGCTCGCGCGGCCCAAGTTCTTGGCGATGAAGGAGTTGGCAGCCTCCTGCATCTCCTTGGAAGGCTGCAGCTCGACATCGTCAATGAGGATCACTACGCAGCAGCTCTACAGAGCTCGGTCTTACCTCGAGCTTGAGAGTCAATACGGAGATCTCCGTGGCCTCGGACGTCAGGACTCGAGCACTGTACGGGCGGCACTGCACCTTGTCCAGCGTCTCCTCCACGATGAACTTGCGGCCCAAGCGGTCGACGTAGATCCACCCGCAGTGGTCGAACCGCGGACGCAGCCGCAGTCGAGTGACCCACGTGTGCAGCGCCGCCAGCGGCTGCATGGCGGTGAGCTTACGCTGGAAGAAGATGACGTCGCCCGTCTCGAGCGTCTCCATGATCGTATCGTCCATGGATCCGGGGATGAACTGCAGCGCCTCGCCCCCCGGCGGCGCGCGCACTTGGTGGCTCATGCGCGTGAGCGTCGCGTTGCCGCTCCAGGCCGCCAGTCCAGCCAGCGGCAGCAGCGCCAACGCTCGGGTCGCCATGCTCGACAAGAGGGAGGCGTCCACCACGCACGTCTATGAGCCTGTGGTGGGGGAGGGGATTTGCAGCAGCTACATGCACGACGTACGAGGAAGTTCTAGGTGGGACACCGCCCAGCGTCCACGTTACCGGCATGCAGGTCGTCGTCCTCGACGAGAGAATTGATTCATAGGTATTCGTTGACACATACAATCACTGCTTCGCCGACTAGTGGCGAGCGAGGTCATGGGCTGCCTCGCTCGGCGCCGGCCACTACGTGCAGCTCGCGTTGGCGAATGCGCCGCCGTCCAGCGCAGCGATCTCCTGCTTCAGCCGCTGCTTCTCGTGGCGGAAGAACGCGATGTCGCGCAGCACGTCTTGGTCCAGCGCGGGGCACACGCCTCCCGTTCTTGCTGCCAGCGCCGCCGCCGCCACGCCGTTCCACGCGAGCTGCTGCGCCAGCTGCGAGATCGTCGACACGACGCCGCGCAGCTCGGCCAGCAGCTTCAGACGGCGATCTTGCTGCAGCGTCTGCACGCGCAGCCGGACGTAGGCATTGGCCACCTCGCGGTCGCACTCGAGGCGCGGGAGCTCGCCGTCGTCGCTCACGTCGTCGAAGGTGATGACCACGCTGTCGGCCTCACGTCCGGGGCGCAGGTTGTGCCAGCCCGAGGACTGCGCCGAGACCTGGCGGCTGCTGATGGCGCCCACCTTGGCCAGCCGGATGCGCTCGTGCTCCTCGTCCTCGTCCTCCTCCTCCTCGTCGTCGTCCTCGGCCGTGTCCGAGTCGTCGCTGGACGTGGTGGAGGAGCTGTACTCCTCCTCGTCCGAGCCGCCGGCCTCCAGGCGCCGGCGTTTGCGCGAGCCGCCGTCGCCGCCGGCCTTGGCCTGCTCCAGCAGCGTCTCGAGGAACTTGGGGCTCGCGCGCAGGATGTCGTAGCAGTGGCGGAAGTGGAACGACTCGAACTTGAGCTTGGGGCGCGCCGAGTCCGTCTCCGAGTCGCCGCTCGGCGTGGGCGGGCGCTGGCGCTCCTGCACGTACTGGCGCACGGCCGCGGCGTTGGTCTCGCTGCGCTCGTCGCGAAAGAGCTTGGCGGCCTGCTTGATGGCCTTGGCGGGCTTCTTGCCGGCCTGCTGCAGCTGCGCGCGCACAAGGACAGCAAGTCAGCGACGGTCGCTACTCGGCTACGGCTGCGACAGCTGCGGACCTTGTCCACGAGCGACGCGAAGAGGATCATGTCCGGCCGGATACCGCGCGCCCAGCGCGTGTGCAGCGAGCGCGCGCTGCGCGGCGCCGCCGTGACGTCGGGCTCGGCCGCCACGAGCGCCTGGTAGCGCTGCTGCACGCGCTTCCAGAGCGCGCAGTTGTCGCTCAGCACCACGTCGCCCTGGCTGGCGAACACGGCGAGCAGCGCGCGGCCCAGCCGCTTGTCGTCCGCGTGCGTCCAGCGCTCCTTGCCGCGCCTCATGTCGTCAACGAGGTGGCTTCACGCCTTGTGCACGAACTTTCACGTTAGCAGGAAGCGCTTTTCGGAAAATGAAAATAGAAGCTCCCCCTTTTTGTGCAGAAACCACGAAATCCAAGAGTTTCAGCGCTTTTCGAGGAGAATCCACCCAATGAGAAGGAAGTGCGGAATCGGAAACACAAACAAAAAACTGGATGACGCCTGAACTCACTCAACAGCAAGAGAGGTTCACTCGCAGCGCCACACGTGTGATGGAGGAATAGAAGAAGAAGAAGAAGAAAAAAAAAACTTTACTTGACTTATATGCGTCGCAGGGATCGGACGACCTCATAGTTCCCCAGCACCTACACTCACTCACTGCAGACACCCACCCTACTTGTGCTCAAGCGCGTCCAGCTCCTGCTGCAGACGACGCTTCTGCTCGCGGAAGAAGCGCAGGTCCTGCTGCACCTCCTCCGCCAAGGTCGGGTCCACGCGGCTCCCAGGGACCATGCCCATGGGCGACGCAGCGCCGTTGGCCAGCTGGCTCGCGAGCAGCGAAACGGTCTCCACAATCCCACGCAGCTCTGCAAGCAGCTTCAACCTGTAGTTGGCCTTCTGCTGCGTGCGGTGGCTCTTGATCACATGAGCATTGCCAACGAACCCGCCGTTCTGAGTACTAGCGCGCGTGCCGTTGCTCTCTCGCGCAGCTAGCTGCTGCCCACCCTTGGTCGCACTGAAGCCTTCCGGGGCAGGAACACCTTCGTCGCTGGACTCGTCGCTCGGCGAGCTCGACGTAGACGACCCAGACACCGAGCCCGAGGCAGCCGAAGAAGCCTCACTGCCTTTACGGCGCTTCGGGATCGACTCACTATGCGGCGAGACCCTCTCGTGCAGATCGCCGCTGGCGTCGGAGGACACGGACGCTTCCTCGGGGTCGCTGTCAAGCTTCGAATGGGGGCGCTGCCGCTTCTGCACGGGCGAGCGCACCGCTCGAGGCTTCTTCTCCGACATGACTGCGCGCATGAAGCGCTTGCTCGTGCGCAGGACTGGGATGCAGTGCGCGTAGCGAAACGTCGTGGCCTTGATCCGAGGCTTGGGCGGCGGCTCCACGTCCTCGAGGACGGCCTGCTGCTTGGTCTCCCTGTAGGCGCGCACGGCTTCGGTCTCCTCCGCCTGCCGGGCGGCCTCGAAGCGGCGGTGGGCCTCTTCCAGGTTTTCCTTCTCTGTCCAGCCTTCGCGCTCTTCCTTCTCCACCTGCGTCCCACACACCAACACCACAAGCAACAACGCCACACGTCAGCAAGCTGCTCAAACCTGCCGAGTATCTTCTCCGTCGCAACGTCACAGCTCCAGTCGACGCACCTTCACGAGCAGCGACATGAAGAAGGCGGCCTCGGGCCGGATGAACGAGGACCAGTGGGTCTGCAGCGCGCCGCCAGCGCGGGGCGGCGCCGCCGGGTCCTCGTCGGCGACCAGCGCCGCGTAGTGCGTGTTCACGCGCGTCCACATGTTCTTGACGTGCTCCGTGCCCTCGCCATCCTGCGTCGCGAGCACGAAGGCGCGGCACAGACGGATGTCATCGGCATTGGACCACGCGGCCTTGCTCTTGCGGCGGTTCGTCGGCGTCAGCGACATCGCTTGGGCTGCTGCAGGTTCACTTGAGGAATGATGAGGAATTCAAACGTTCGTTTCAGCACGCGACGCATACAAAAACCGAGACGCCACACTTGAGGGACAAAGTCTCGTCCGCGATGATATGTACGGATCTTACACATTGGTATTCCTACCCAGGGGTGGAAGGTTGCCCCCCGACCGCGCTGGCAGTCGACGACGGACAGGGGTTCGAGGTCGTCGTCAGCTACGCAAAGCTACGTCGCAGCAATTGCTACCATTCGATCAGCTTGGTAGAATCGCGTCACCCAGAGCTGCACCGTACACATCAGCGACTTTTGTATGTAATACTGATTGCTTTTTCCTTCCGTTCAGAACAAAAAGATGTGTTGTAAAGCATACTGGCCTGATACACGAAGAGGAAGCAGGTGACTGACTGCCCAGTAGGTTTTCAGGTTTAATGAATCTGCATAATACCAGTAATGACCTACATGTAATACACAATGAGTGGATTCGAACGGGTGTGGCTGGCTATGTTTCAGAACGACTACGGTCGTAGAGGTTGTACATGTACACAACTTGTGTGTACGTGGGGCTCATTGCCAGTGTTGCGACATACATATTCGAAGGTAGAGGCCTCTAACTAGGAGTAGGATCCGTTTTGTAGTGGGTTGAAGAAAAGGAAGGGGCGACCTATGGATTCGATAAAACAGTGCTTTCTTAGGCTGCCCGTGGGATCATAGAAAGAAGTGTGTGCGCCGACCGCTTTAGCACGCAATGCGAATCGGACTGCAATGGCCGCCTGCACGGATTTAATTGCTGTGTGTTGACTGGTACGCGGCTTAAATACCCACGGTCCATTCTACACAAGGTCTAAATACATGTACCGGTACCTCACAGGTCTGCATCAGCACGTTCCGAATCAGCATGTGATATTATACATCATACATAAAATCGTAACGTTGTTTGGTCACGTTTGCTGTTCATTCGAACGTTTACTGCATCATGCGGCAAAAATCGTGCCAAATATTTGTACAGTACGTAAAGGCGAGTGATGTGCTTGACGCATTTGAGTCCAACATATCGAACGATTTTGTGGCCGACGAACCGCTTTGTATATACTACTACACACCAGTGCGCTTGATAAAGCTGTTTACAATGCTACCCAAAACAGCACAAAGCCGCAACAAACAGACAACACCGAAGTGAACGGAGATCAGCGCCGTTACATTAAAAAACTGAGATCCCAAACATCAGCGGTAACAATGCACTCAAAGGCTTTCCGATATAATAGATCTTTAGTTTACTATATAGCTTGCATCACAGCAAGCATCCCATTTTTATTGAGAATCCAATGCCATCGGCCTTTCGGTCCGACAGATCAAGTCTTCCACATGTGAACATCCAGCTCGCGAAAAGGCATGATTATTAAATGCCTACGTGATATCAACGCTTATTAATACACGTGGCAATCGTCAACTCGTACACGATGATGTATAGGCTACCCGGAGCACTTGCTCCGGGAGAGAACACAGGTCGAATGAAATAGTGTCACAAGAAGCAACGTGAAAAATATGTTTGTTGGTGGTGGATTGAAATCAGAATTAGTAGCAGAATTTGGGTGATAGGGTGCCATAATGTTCGAGTTTAGAACTCCATATCTTGTGGGTGAACGGAAAATTGGGCGTTAGTCGCTTGATAGGTTTGGAGACCCGTGAATCGATTGAATTCAGGATGCCGCTTCTTGGGGAGAACTGCCGTCCCAGTCATCTCAGATGCGGACAGTGGCAAGATCTTTGCCAATTTTGGCCTTTTGTTCGGTGTAGTTGTCTCGATAGATCTAGTCGCATAAGTCAGTGTAAATGAAGTTTTGTTAGAAAAAACGAGTAAAGATTGTGGACTGACCTTGTGTAAGTGCTCCAGAGAATGCTCCTTGGTGGCGTCGTAGAAGTGGAGCAACCAAGCTCTCGTAGCACTCTAACCATTTACAGACGAGATAGCAGCATGGTCAAAGCCGCCACAAAAAACTATCGATGAAGAATATCGTTTACTTACTCTTAGTGAGAAAACAATGCAATATGACTCTATTTGTTGAAAGACTGTTAATAATGAAATAAACCTTTGATCGTCTAAAGCAGGAACTCTTGACGACTAAAGTTTGATTTCACCTCTGTTGGCAGTGCTGTAAGAAAAATCACCATGGGACTCCTCTATCTTCTTGCAATCGTTGTCTTCTCTTCTACCTTCGTTACGATGCGATCTATACTTGAAACTTTGTTAACCAGTAGTTCCTTTTGCTGTGTCTAGAGCAACTTATGCTGCTCTTATTGACGATTTGCTCTTATTGACGATTTGCTCTTATATCAGCTGGAGGCAAGACGTTGAGTACCCGCTTATGGAGGTTTATAGGTAAAAAGCGCTGTGGCAAGAACAGATCTGCGAATTTGCCACCCTCCGTACCATTCCGGGATTCCTGATTCAGCTGCGTCCAAGCACCATCGCTAGCTTCCTTTGCTTCCCATAGACTCTCTACCTAAGTCGAGCGAGTCGGTCGACTGCGCTTGGAGCGACGTCTACGCCTAATGTCTGTGATTGGTGGCAGTTGCATTCAAACCGGTAGACGGCTACAGATTTCCCCGGCAATAGGAGAAAGGTCGGACCAACAAAGTCTGCGAAGCTAACAAAAAATACAGAGGACACAAAGAACGGTCAAAGTACTGCATTAGTAGATATCTAATAGCAGAGAGTGCGCCGCATTGCCATTGCTTCAGAGGGGCGAGGAACGATACCGGAGTGGATCCAACAGCTTCCGGTGTCACTTCTCTCCACGCCTGAGCTGCCCAACTAAGCGCGGTGAAGACAGAAATCTTTTGTTGTGGCAAACCGGCAATATAACGGGTGATGCTATCTTCCATCTTGAAACGGCTGAAGCGGCGCTTGATCGAGGTAATGATACCTCGGTCAAGCGGCTGCAAAACACTAGTTGTGTTTTTAGGAAGAAACTCGAGCCGTATGTTCGTGAGCGGTAAAAGGGACTTAACGTGCGAGCTGACGTTGTCTACCAGGTAAATTAAACCATACTCGTTCAATAAATAATGTGCACTGTGAGCCTTTCACTTATCGTTGCCATCTAGGCTATATAGCGTTGCTAGATTCTAGCAACGTGCATGCGAGCACGTTTCCCACGATACCTCTACATTAACGTGTTTCAGTACGACACGTCTGAAGCGTGGCACATCTCCAGCAAATCCCTTGCACGGGCACATTCTTTGTCCGAGGTAAATAGCTGGTCGTATTGCCGGGGAATTCTGTACGTATGGTCGATGGGAGCCCCGCAGTACTATACGGCTCATCCACTCAAAGCTTGATGTGAATCGCGGCGGTGCTCTAATCTGGTTCTTCAGCGTCGGAGCATCGATGGTTGACCGACAGTCTTTCTCTACGTGTGGTATGTGCTGACGTCCTTCATTAACAGTTAGCTGGCGCCAATCCAGTCAACCCAGCAGCATCATAGTCTGACAAGGTGGTGATGGCGTCTGAAGGCAGTTTACATGAGACCAGTGCTGCTGGATAATCTTACGTTATCCGGCTGCACGGTATTCTTTTGCTGATAAGCCTGCTATGTATTGCGAGGTTTGTTACGGTCTTTTTGTCCACAAGCAGCTTCATCGGCGCCAAACATTGCTTTATCGGTGCACTGCGGCATCAATGTCGCTTGCCTTTGCCGTAGCGCAGCGCTGCTAGTAAATCTTTGTACGGCCCCAGCGTTCGCCACGATGTAAAAGTACTGAGTTGTGATGTACATGAAGTATGGAGGGCCTGGGCCTGGAGCGTGTGAACAGCTTTACCACCCGGCTGGCGTACCGAAATACATATGCGGCTCTGTCCGTGGGCTGTTGAAAGTTGAAAGTTGAAAGATACGAATAGGATTTGGGAGCTCAGAGGCCACACGCTCGTCGCTCGTGTGCAAAGTTATAATACCGATCGTGGTGACGGCCACAGCCCAGCAGCTCAATCACCCTCCCGTCCATGCATCGGAATCGCCGGGGGCCTCGATTAACCGACGTACCACTTCCGTCCAAAGGGCAAGTGTCGAAAGCGCGCGTGGCCGGCGGACCCGAACTTCCCTGCCCGTACTGTATAGACTCGACTTCGCGCACGCTCCCGCATGGTGGCTGGCGCGCGCCCAACGCCATGATAAAAAACAAGCGCCTCAACAAACACGGCTGCAGCGTGCATACAAAGGGCGAGTGCAGTTGTTTTAGAATCTGGTTCCGTATCATGATTTATAATCATCTAAATGCGCGCCGCCCATTGGACCGCGCGCGAGCAGCCGTTATGGATCGCTTCAAACGAGGCCGACGTACGCGCCTCCACGCGAGCCATTCCTCCTTCGACCGAGCCGAGCGCAAGCCGCCTCCAGAACCGCCGGAGCGATGGTCGTGGGCATCTTCACCGCCGGCATGGGCACTGCCAAGGCGCTGCTGAGCTTCTACGGCTCGCTGCTCTACTACTGGGTGCGCAAGGGCAGCTACTCGGACTGCCCGTTCTTCGCCGACGACCTGCACGCCAAGACGTACGTGTACTCGATCGCGCTGCTCAACCCGCTGTGGAGCCAGCCGCACTACCGCCACCCGAGCTTCTACAAGGACCTGGTCACCAACCTGCGCAACGTGGCCATCCCCGGCACGGGCGTGCCGCTCTCCATCGTGAGCTACTCGCGCCTCATCCTCTTCCCCTTCCTCGTCTTCGTGTACCCGTGGCTGTGCGCCATCGGCGCCTTCTTCGAGCTGCCCAAGGAGTACTCGAACAAGCAGGGCAGCATCTTCGAGCGCTTCCTGCGCACCTTCACGCAGATCTTCGTGTGCCCGCAGAACTGGTTCGCCTTCTGGCGCGTCAACTGCCACGTCGTGAGTCTGCACAGCCTCAAGACCAACTCGCCCGGATACCTGATGGAGAACAAGTGGGACTTCCTGCTGGAGGCCGAGAAGCAGGGCATCGCCGTGTCGCCCTACCTCAAGACGCCCGGCTCGCTGGTCGTCAAGGACCGCAACGAGGAGGGCGGCATGGGCATCTACATGTTCAAGAACGCCGTGGACGGCGGCGACTGGATCATCCAGGAGAAGCTCGACAACTCGCCCTTCATCAAGAAGCTGCTGCCGGAGGTCTCCCCGCTCTCGACCTTCCGCATTATCACGGCTTCGCGCCACGGCCTGGGCGAGGCTGAGGCGCTCAAGGACGGCGGCAACGGCGTCAAGTCGCTGAGCTGCGTGTTCCGCGCCGGCCTCGCGGGCGCCTCGACGGACCACAAGTCCATCATGTTCGACGTCGACATGGAGTCGGGCAAGATCCTCAAGGGCTCCACCACGACGCATTGGTACCGTGTCGGCCCGCACCACCTGTTCCGCGGCAACCTGAGCGTGGGCCACGACATCACAAACCACCCGGACACGGGCGTCCCTATCACGGGCAACGTGATCAAGGAGATCAAGCAGATGAAGGCGCTCGCGGAGGAGGCGCACTACAAGCTCATGAAGGACGTGCCGCTCTGCGGTTGGGACGTGGCGCTTACCAACCTGGGCGTGCTGCTGCTGGAGGTCAACATCTCGTGCAACTTCTTCCGCGGCACGTTCGACCAGCCGTGGTACTTCCAGTTCCTGGACGACTACTTCCGCCACCTCGAGAAGCTACCCACGCCTGCGAAGAAGTCCAACTAACGGTAGACCGTAGGCAAACGCAGGGCGGCTGGCTGAGCCGCCGCACTCGCATGTGCCACACGCACTCGCTGGGTCTTGCTAAGTGTTAAACAAATGCCAGCCACGTATTGCACATGACTCTGCGGTTTAACTGACAACGTGTCTGGCTGCCTGACCGCCAGCTGTGACTTCACCCTCTGACTGACTTCTTGCTCCGCGTTCTTGCCCGACGACGCTAACGTGAGATCAGGCTGACCGGTAAGATACGCCGCGTCACGCGCTAAATGTAGCCATGTCGATGTGGACGCACGTTGCCTTCCGGTTGGCCACGCAGGACTCGCCAATGGACTCGGCCCACGTGTTCGCCACCTTGCCGTCGGCTCTCGGCGCATGGACGTCGGTAGTCCCGAACCTGCAGCGGCGGAACGCCCGTCTTCCGACCACCTGGGATGACTGCTGACGCCACCACGCTGTCGGACGCCGTGCTCAGCGAGCTCTTCGCCTTCCTGGCCGTCGACGACCTCTTGGTGCTGGAGCGCGTGAACTGCGCCTGGAGACGCACGCTGGCCACGACGCGCTTCTGGAGCAACGTGCAGCTCATCCACGAGTGGAACGACAGCGAGCTCGCGTCCGCGGTCCTCCGCCTCGTGGCCAAGCGCCATGGCCCCCAAGTGAACAAACTGACGCTCATCGGCTGTGTCGTGCCGACAGGGTCGCTGGTCAAGGCGGCCAAGTTCTTCGTGGGCCTGACGCACCTGACAGTGTCCGGATGCCAAACCATCGAGAACGTCGACTTCATGGCGCTCGTGCAAGCCTCAAGCGCGCAGCTGGTGGAGGTGCGGGCCGTCAAGTGCTTGCGGCTGACGGACGCAGCGCTGCAAGCCATCACTGACAACCACTCGCAGTCGCTCGAGCGGATCAACTTCAGCTACTGCAGACAAATTTCCGAGGACGGCGTGGAGGCGCTGGTGCAACGCTGCAGCCACTTGCGCTCCATCAAGTTGAAGGGATCCCCGGCAGTGACGACATCTGCAGTCGTCCTCATTGCGGAGAGCTGCCCGAGACTGGACACGCTCTTGGTTGGTGGAGCCAAGAATCTCACGGACGATTGCTTGTTGGCCCTTGGAGACCATTGTCCGAATATAACGTCACTGGATATCTCGCGAAGTAATCCGTTTGGGTTTGGCCGCGGTGGCATTACCGACAACGCGTTGAAGTACCTGACTTCTCGGTGCCCGCGACTAGAGCACCTAACGCTGTGTGGGCAAGGCCGATTGACACTCGCGGTGCTGAGTTCTCTAGCAACCTCGTGCCCCAAACTTGAAACACTGGATATTGGCGGATGTCGTGGAATCATCTCGGATCCGATCGCACTGGGTGCGGAGCTGAAACGCATGAGTGGGCTTCATGAGCTGAGCGTCGCGTTCACTCGTGGTCTGAAAGGAGAACAAATCGATTTCATTGCAGCCCAGTGCCCTCACCTGAAAGCTTTCCGCGTTGATGGAGACAACGTAGCTGCAGCTCACGCATGAGCTTGCTTTATCCGTGCATATGTGCTTACCACATGCCTGACTTCAGCACTTCAACACTACAGTATTTATGTGAAATGTGATTTTTTGTTTTTGTCTCTTAGCCGTCGACATTCGATCGCACTGCTTTAAAAGCTAGTCCACGACGTATTCTGTTTTGAAGAACTCTTCGATCGCATGCGCTGCTGCTGTACTCAGCACTGTTTCATCGATAAGTTTTTTTGCCCCAGCTTGGGCAATGGAGGAAATGTTTCCTACTCACATGTCAATAGCAAGTTTGGGTGAAATCAAGCGCTTAAGAACGCACCAAAAAGATCGAGAAGCATATCGCATTCGTCCATGCTTAGGAAGGGGAAGTTGGCTTGAAGCGTCTCCATTGCATGCTTTCGCGTGAGTAGCTCATCATGCATCTTCCACGCGCGGTCAGATAATTGCATTGGGAGTGTGGTATTGCCTGCCAACTTACATGCTTGTTCAGCTCATCGGCCTTCTCGGATATACTAAAAGCATGTTTCTCGTGAACAGATACCTGCATCGAAACAGTGTCAAGCGTTGAGTTCTAGACGGAAGAGACTGGCGCACCATGAGCTTGACGGCAGCAGATAGACTGAAGACTACACACGCGCACAGGATTAGATAGCGAACGCCTACAGCCTGACCTATCTAGCTTTCCCACCCGTAAACAGTTTGAGTTGCACTGAATTACTGATGGCGAGAAGTTGCAGCTCCGAGTACCGCGGGATCGGAAGGATACTTATAGCGAATACATTGGCGAATGCCTTCTCGGCTTTCAGCAGTCTGTGCAACGAGCAACACATCGCAGCGTTAGCTATCCTAGATGCACCGTACGTACACGTCGCAAGCATTGACACCTGTCGATCGTGCCCTCCAGCGAAAACTCGGGTGCCTCTCTGTGTATAAGCTGGCCAGTTCATCGTCAGTGACTGTACGCTCCACTGGACAGAAAGTTGCGCACCATGAACGCGACGGGAGGGAACTCGCCCTTTCGCTGCGAGATCATGACGTCTGCGGTGCTGTCAAATACAGTAAATGTAGCCACTTGGTCGCTCTGAGCCCATCCTCTTACCGGCAAGGCAGCCGCTCGCCTCTACACGACAGGAAATATCTCAAGTCAGTACGTTTCCACCATCTACGCACACTGGCCATGGCCTTTCCCCGTGCCTTTCAGTTGGAAGCCGTAGACCCCCTCCAGCTCCTGAGCCACTGCGCATCGTTTCTCCGTGTCAATGACGCTCCCCCCCCCCCCCCC
>BSXT01001403.1:0-19980 GCA_030267785.1 Phytophthora fragariaefolia
GGTAGCCAGCGGGGTCTTTGTTGAAGTTTTCAACAAAGGCTCCCCAGCTTTGACAGAGTGCCTGCCATTCGGGCACTCTGCTTCTACGGGAAGTCTTCTTATTCCCGTACCATCGGAGCTCATGAACGAGTCCGATGTAGTAATCGCGTCTTTGATCCGTCACCGGATCAAAGTCGAGCTCCTTAGTGGCATCATCGTTGATGATGCCATTGCACGAGTACAGTGCATACTGACTCGGCGGAGCAGTACTGCCGAAGCGAGATTGGATTTCGCTTGGAGTCGACATCCATGGGTCGCGCACTGGTCCAGTGCGCGACACAACAGTCTTGGACGAAGTGGAGTCGCCTCCACTTCGCGGGCTGGACAGCGGTCCAGCATCAGCGAGCGGTCTATCGCTGCCGCTGCGCGAACGCTTCGAGCAAGAAGCGTCCGAGTCGTCCTCACGAGGACGACGGCATCCCACACTCGGATCCACACGTGTCGAAGACGAGGTTTTCTTTGTCTTCTTCCTCTCCATCCTCCATGTCGGCATCGCTGCCGACATCGAATAGAGCTTCGAGCTCATCGCGGGCAAGCACCATGTTGCCGCGCGTCTTCTTGTAGTCCCCAAGCGACATCGTTCGCTTGGGAGTGCGTGGCGTCGTCACAGTTAAAGTGACGACGGACGTTGAAGCCAGAGAACTTCCAGTCGTCGCTGAGGAAGCGACGATAATGTTCCCTGCTGCAGATGCAGCAGGCGTGCTGGCGGCTTGTGTTGTTGGCGTGCTCATTCTGAATGAGCACGAAGTATCCTCTCCGAAGAAGTCTTTGGATTAATGTGTCGAGACCGGCACATCAAGTCCTAACGGTGGGATGGTGTAGCGGGGCTACACATTCAGGCAACCTCAACATTAGTGCAACACGCACTAATGGATACATTCAGGTGGGCCACATGCAGTGTGGTCACCATTCATAGTAGGAAGCACTACTATTGGCAGAAAGCAACAGATATCTGCCAATAAGGAGCATGCATTAGGACAGAGATTCTGCCAACCAGTCGTTGGCAGATTCTCTCGTTATAGATATCAGTTTGAGGAGGCAAGACCAAAGTTAACATTCAAATTCAGTTCTCATTTCTACCAAAAAGGGTTATTAATACTACTTTATTTAGGTTAACTATACTGACAAGGTTAAGTATACTTAATCTAATATAAATAAACCTACGCTTCCTCCTACACGTCGCGCACACGTGTAAGCTAAAGTAGTGAGCTAAGTAAGCCTACTACAGATCAGGCTACGAATTGCATTGGGACGTCACGTGCAGAGAGCCAGAGAGGTGTTGATAACTCCAGTGATAGCGACGGCAGCTCAAGCTCAAGTTTTAGGTCGTGTAGTGCACGAAGTACGCAGAGTATCAGCAGTGCTCGTAGTGATGTAGGTAATAGTCCGAAATTAATGCAGATTGTTTGTGAATGAAGGTATTTGTTGATTTTTGACATTTTTCTCTGCAAACGTATAATCCAGATCCGGAGAATACAGGGTATCACCTGTCACACTGCCGACGATACCCTGTACAATGCACTGTAGATAACAAGAATTGATTGTGAGTTTCACAATCCTTGCAAAAACTCCGCAATAGTAAAGCCAAGTCATTTCCTTATCCTGTACTATAATACAGGATAACTTTTGCCCAAAATCGCTGGGCTAGAGGGGTTAAGTATATAGTATTCAACCGCTCGAAATATTACGCTATTTCATAAATAGTGGTCGTCAATTGTGCAGCAACAAGTAGAATTTTTATTTTTCAGCTCTCGAGCAAAATTCGAAGTGACCAATTAAATAAAGATGAGTCAATTGACACCCCAACTTGAAGTTGCAGCAACTTGCATTTTTGGGGGAGGTTACCCCAGCCGAAGTTTCCCCTTTTCGAAGTGAAATTCCATACCATCAACTTATAGCAGCGTCATACGCAGGTTGCCAAGATGCTGCGTTTGTCTGCACGGGGGATGGAGCTCCGTGGTCGCAGGCTGCATATGTTCATTGATGCTGACGATAGAGCTTCGTGCTTCAGCAGGGGTTGACGTCGCCCCACGCGACCTGACGGTCCTGCTTGAAGCGCGGGTGTGGCTTCCGCCACTGCTGCTTGGTTTGGATGCTCGTGGCCGTGGCTTGCCCACCATCGAGCCGTAGCTTGTATGCTTCAGCTTGTTTTCCCGCGCTCAAAATATTTCTACTTGTTGCTGGACGCTGAAAGGCATGCGATTTGATGCAGCTGGGCAACAACCGTACTGACCAATCAGAGGAATGAAAAAAAATGTGACTTGCTGCAAGAAAAAAAAAAACTTCTTGCTGCTGCACAATTGACTACCACTAATAATAGTGGAGCAAGTATTATCAGCCAATTTACCGTGAAAAACGAGCACAACAATACGCAACTATTTTATTGACATGAGTTCACCCAGCAACTACCCCACTCTCTTCTACATCGTTTACTAGTATCGTGTGGAGCTTGTAGAGCGCTTCGGAGGCTGTTGGCCGAGCCTTGGGATCTAGTGACACACAGGCGTTGCCTAGCTCGACGACAGCTTTAGTCGCTTCTTTGGAGAACTTGACGTGAAGTTTTCCTATTGCCACCATTTGTAAAATCGCCGGCTCAGGCATTTGTCGGGTCGAGTCGTTGGGATCCTTGGCATGCCAGTACGGCGATACATGCGTGTCTAGCTCGGACAACACGACACCGAAAGAGAACATGTCGGCCTTGTCGTCATATTTGTCTCCAATCATCACTTCTGGTGCCATCCACAGGCATGTTCCAACACCTCCAGTCATCGATTCGTTCACGCGCTCTCGAGATGTTCCGAAGTCCGTGAGTTTAGCATCTAGCTTTTCGTTCAGCAAGACATTCTTGGACTTTAGATCTCGGTGGATTATCGGAGGGTCCAGTGAGTGCATGTACGTTAACGCGTGGGAGATATGAAGCGCAATCTTAAGTTTTTCCCTATTGAAGCCCATGGAATGCTTTTGCTCTTCGTAGTCAGTCAGCAACGCCTTCAAGTCACCACCGGCCATGAACTCGGTCACAACGCACATATTCGTCAGCGAGTCCCAAGCGACTCCAATAAACTCGACGATGTGAGCATGCTCCATGGACGCCATCATCTTTACCTCTGCCAGTAGGTCCACAACATGCGACATACTTCGACGTGTTTCGGGCAAAAGCATCTTCACAGCGACACGCCTTCCTCCATACAGCCCTGAATACACTACGCCGAAGCCTCCGCGGCTTAGAAGCTGCACGACAACAACTTTGTCACGAGGAATACGTGCTGCAACAACAAAATCGTCTTCCCACGGACGATTTGTTGCGGTCCCTTGGAATGTCGAGCTGGTACTCGATCCGGGCACGAACGTTCGACCTGCACGTTGATAAGTCGAACCAAAGCTAGAGAGAGCAGGATTGAACGAACGCGTCGTTGTCTGTTCTCGGAACGTTGAGCAAGTGCTGCTGCTGAGAGGAAGAAACGTTGGCCCGCTGACGGGCTTGGACAGGTAGACCATGTCATCAGGCTCCAGCATAGCGACACTATCGTTTGGCTCGGTTCTTCGAGCCAGTATCAGCTTCCGCTTTGTCGACCTCCACTTCCACACGACGAAGACAACCACACACAGAATGAGCACGGCCGCTACGGAAAGCGAGCCGATCAACGTAGCAGGTCGAACCCCCTGGTCACCATCAGCAGCAACAGACTCTCCAGCTACCGACGTACTCGGCGACAAAGCATCACTGCTGGATGAGCTCGAGGAGTGAAGTTTACTTGAGCTAGCCCGCGTGCTCACCACGTCTGTACTCGTGTAGGGGCTGATGTAGAATTTGCTAGAGAGGAAGCACGTGTGCGCTGCTACCTGGGCGGCGCTCGGCATCACGTACGAGTCTGGTTCAGCGCTGCACTGGTCTCCGTTGAAGAACTGAATGTTCACCGAGTTATCGCTGAGGATCATGGCGATGGAGGAGGCGTTGCTCGCCTGCGAGATCGACGAGATCGCGTACGGCACGCAGCGGTTCGAGGCCTGCATGACGTGCGTCTGGGAGTAGCTGTCGTCGCTGCAGTTGGCCTGCGTGAACTGCTCCATCAGGATGTAGCTGGTGCCTGCGAACGCAGTCGCCGCGAGGTCGCGCGCGCTCACGTCGCCGACGCAAGTCGAGTTGTAGTAGTACGTGCTGCCGCCCACGACGATCGGCGCGCAGCTCTGCTCGCTGCAGCTCGACGTCGCGTGGAGCACCTGCATGCTGAAGGCTGCAGTGGAGCACTCGCCGTCGTCATGCAGCGCCACCGCCTTCAACATCGCAGCAGCAGCAGCAGAGCTCACCTGCAGCAAGGACGGACGTTCGAGAATGAGCGCGGCCGCGGCTTCTTCCGCGCGGGACGAGCTTCCGACTCTCCGCGTCGACCATCCAGAGTCTGGCGCGTGCAGGACCTGCATGGAACGCATGGAAGCGGGAGCCAACGAGTGGGGGGGGGGGCGTCGTGTTCGTCTGCAGCTGGAGGTGGAGGCGCGCTACGCGTCGTGGCCCTGGCCAAGCTGCCGGAAGGCGTCGAGCGGCAGCATCGCCAGCCTCTGGCCGCGCTTCCGCTCGCGGTTGAGCTCCGCGCAGCGCTCACGCGCCTCGTCGTACGTGCACGTGAGCGTCTCACCCTGCAGCAAGCAGACGTCAGCACGCCGTGTCGTGTCGGTGGATGGCGATGCCGCGCGCTTACCTGCTGGCTGAGCTCCTGGCGGTGTCGGAAGTCCGTGCGCGTCGTGTAGAGGACGTACTGGCGCCGCACGAGCGCGGAGGCGTCCGCGTCCTGCTGGTCCTTGTCCGGCGCGACGCTCTTCCGCTGCCGCTGCTGCTCGAGCCGTTTGGCCTCCGCCGCCTCCTGCTTGGTCACGCCGCCGTACTGCTGCAGCTTGGCGGCGCGGCCGCGCTGCTGGTACTGCTCCTGGATGGACACCATGCCCCGGAAGGCGCGCAGCAGCGCGTTGTGCACGAGCCGGCCGCTGTCTCCAGGCTCGAGCAAGGCCAGGGCCGCCGCCACAGCCTCCAGCGTCGACATGCAGCCGTCCATGGGCTCGCTACACAGCGACGACAGTCAGCTCCGGCTCAGCTCGCACCCACCCGCAAGCAGCGCGTGGCTCACCGCCTCAAGTCCCCGTAGATGCTGCGCGGCGGCACGTGCGCGCCGTCCAGACACACGTAGCGCAGGCTCGCGCCGCGCGCCTCCCACGCACGCGCGGCCTGCTCCCAGTGCGTTCGGTTGCGGCGCGCGATCTTCTTGGCCTCCTTCCACGTGCCGTCGATGACGACGAGCAGCACGCGCCGCCCCGCGTCCGCTGCCGCGTCGTCGCCCCTCACAGGCGCGCGCAGCGGCCGCGCGTGCTCGTCCGGGAACAGCACGAGGGCCGCGTCGAAAATCTGGCCGCCGCCCGCGCCATACAGCAAGGCGTCGAGCCGCGCGTCCACGCCGGGGCCGCAGTCGCAGCTTTCGCCCACCGTCACGCGCGTGACGCCCTCCAGCGCCTGCGCCAGCACGGGCACGGACGAGATGGCGGCGCGCCGGCGCTTCTCGTGGCGGTGCTGCAGCACCAGCACGTGCGTGCGCTCGGCGGCCAGCGGCTCGGCCGGCAGCGACGCGCAGTAGCACACGCGCGGCGGGCGCGTGCAGCGCGCGCAGGCGTCACGACGGGACGCGAGCTGCGCCATCCAGAGGACAAGTGCCAAGAAGGACACACAGATGGACAATAACGTCCACAGTCCGATCGAACAAACGGGTACAGATGGACGGATAGGGAACAAACACGTGTATGGGTTCAGGAAGAGAAGAGGTCTTTTACCGGACGTTCCTGGCGAGATACTAGGATTAATTAAGCTGGACGAGCTTAGGCCGTGGCCTGGAACGCGGGCTCCACGGGCGCGGCGGCGGGCACCACCGGGGCGGGCGTGGGCTCCACGTACGGGCGGTGGACCTCCTCCTTGGGCTCGAGGATGGTCACCACGTCGTCCAGGGCGCGCTTGGGGCCCATCTTGCCCGTCGGGTCGTGCGGCAGCATGATGGACACCTTGACGCCGAGCACACCCTGGCGCATGAGCACGTGGCGCACGGCCGTGTCCACGTACTCCTGCGAGGCGTTACCGGTCTTGACCATGTAGCCCTCGTTGAACTTCATGGCCTTGGCACGCTGCGCGCGCAGCTTGCCCGTGACCACGACCTGCACGCCCTTGGCGCCGGCCTCCATGACGAAGCGCACCACCGAGTAGCAGGCGCGACGCACGGCCAGGCCGCCGAGCAGGCGGTACTTGAGCGACTCGGCCTGGGCCTGCGAGCACAGGCCGCGGTTGGCCACGCGCTCGGCGTAAAGCTCCACGGCTCCGTCCGGGAAGTTGAAGCGCTTCTGCACCACCGACGTGAGCGCGCGGATGCGCTGGCCCTTCTCGCCGAGCACCTCCTGCGTGCGCGTGGCGCGGATGATGATCTCCGTGCGCATGGGCGTCACGCGCACCTCGACTCCCGAGTAGCCGTCGCCGTACAGCTCGCGCTGCAGCAGCTCGTTCAGCTCGGCGTAGAACACACCGTCGGCCACGAACTTGCGCTTCTTGGAGATGTTGGCAGCCATGTCGTCTTCTTCTCTTGGAGATTCCTGAGTGAGAGCAGCGCGGCCAGGAGGCGGCGGGCGGCTTGGGCGCACAGCCAATGGTTCGCACACCGCGGCGTGGACCACGTCAGGTGGTGTGCGCCACAGAATATAGTGTCAGCCACATGACACGTGAGGGGTGTGTTTACTGTCGCGGTCGGGTTGCAGTCATTTCAGGACAGGGTGCACGCGACGGTTTGAACGCCCATCTTGTTCATACCGCCGCGGCTGCAGGAGTCAGCTTACAGTGAAGTTCGACAATGACAGCGTCGTAGCCAACTTCGTTCCACCTTTCGGGAGTAGCGGTGTAGCACCATGTGTTGGGTCAAAATGGAGGGCATCGTTGCCATCAACTTCGGGGCTTCTACCATGCCATACTTGATTCTCGTGATGGGAAAACATTCAACACCCTTGCTCCCAAACGATGCGGTGGGCCATAGCTCAAACACGTAACCATCGTTAGAAGGATTGTCAATAATGTACCTAGCCATACTTCGTATCATTATGGGGCCCAAAATCAAACCGAACTCCCGTGCCACAAAGGAACTTAATAGACACTGGTCTAGTACCTCCTAGTTACGATAAGATACGGCTTTCCGTACCATGCGAATTGTCGGTTTGGTAAAGCAGGAGACAAAATACTGGCCGTGGCTTTTTAAGAGTTTTTCAATGCCCGATACCATGTTAATCGCAAGTTTTTGCATGATCGGCAGTCGCGTCAAACATTAATCGCGCACTTCCGCCAGCAACATGGATCTTGCTGGACAGTAATTGGTTCCGTTCTGAGACTTCCGAGTCGATGACTTTTTCACTTTCTTGTTGAACTGAATGAATCATTCGCCGTGTGTCCAAGACGATAACTGAAATAATTCCACGTTTCGTGTCGAGGCTCCTGCGGTCTGTTCATTAGTGCGTAAAATCGCCGTACTCTTCAGCCCATCCACAGCGCTCACTGGGACAGCGTGATATTTCTCATAATGAAAATCCTTTTCGTACCAATATATCGAGCTGACAGCGGCGAGTCTCTTCGTGATCCTTACGCCAATGCGAGCATAGCTCCAGAACCCCCTCAAAGTTCTCTATAGAGTTCTATGTTCCTTCACGTAACCATCCATGAAAATGAAAGTATTTGCCATCAATGGAAAAGGAAGCGGTTTCAGCTGAACGGCCTGAATGGGGCATGTTCGCTTTTCGCATTTTCCAGAAATTTAAATGCAACCGTGTCCGTCTTTGCCGCTTTCCAGGTTCTATCACTTCGATCCAGAGAGCAAGCAAATGGAAACGCAGCACAAGACTTTCGTGTTCGAGGCGGGTCCATAATCCACAGTACTGAGTAAGATTGGAGTACGCATATCCAAAGTGCCTTCCATTCCGCCTGGACCGCAGCACGCTCATACCTCGGAAATAAAGAGCAGGACCCCTCGACGCGATTCCACTACCCTGCACATAATCTGCCGGGGGGGTTCTTCTCGTCATGGTAAAGAGCAGGGTGCCCTCCGCTAGACTCGCTCAAACTCACCGTGACTTTGGAGGCACGTAGATCATTCTCTCGGGGATTCCGCTAAAATCATGTTGATTTTATCCGTCCAGTCGACAAGTTCCGTGCTCTTAAAAAAACTCCACGGGATTTCCCCCATCTCGATTCGGCCCACAAGCCGCCTTGATGTAGATGCCACCCTTCTTCATCTTCGTCAGTTAGAGGTTGAGATTACAGGGTAGAATGTTGTTGTCGTTGTTTTCCCGCCCAGATCGCAATCTACAACACTGAAACAGAGTTGACGATCCTCACCTCGATCGCACATACTCCCAGATTGGGAATCAAGTAAAATATTGCTGCAGTGAAATAAACCGGTGGCCCCTCTTTCGTTTCCAGCCTGCAAATGCAGACAACTTAAGCTTGTGGACTATTTTTTCCTTCATTTCCCGTTTCCAGACACGTGATAGTAAAAATGAGATTGGTTCAAAACAATCGTCCCAGTTCTTAAGCGTCTTCCTCCACGGGCTGGGTTGTATCTATCAGCTAGACAACGCCAGCATCCACTCGTCAAAGCGAACAACATAAGTTTTCGCTTAGTAGAACACCAACGTTTGAGACTGGCCATCCAAGGCTCCATTTTTAAATCCTTAAGAACATGATAGGTCAAAAATGAGTGCTCGAGAGTTGGAACACTAATGAAAAGCAGTATGACAGCGTGCCTCACTTGAAGGCTACACTCTTTGAGGTGTGAAATTCTATTCCCAGTGTCTATCTTGTATCGCTTATCGACTCAGTGCCGCATAGGTGTATGAAATTTCTCGGCAAGAATGGCAGTAAGTAGGACACATTACTGAAAAGACAATGTTTGGTTCTGGGATATGTTGTATATCCAATTTTTCGCTTACACTTTGGCTGTGTAACTTCTCAAATTCCTTCATCATCTCCGTGCCATCATCAGCCACCGACTCCAGTATCATACCAGTAAACGGTTTCAAGCATACCTGACGCAAACTATTGATATCGAAATGCATTGGTGCATGGGAAATGCACGTTTGCATCTTACTTCCATAAGTTGTCGGAGTTAGTACGTCCCATCCGGTTTCGCCAGCTCGCATTCCAGTGAAGATCCCTTCACCCTCCATGAGTGATTGCCATACGAGCACCATGCGACCTTTCTCCATGTATCGGCGGGCTACTACACGCTGCACTGCAGATACGACTTTACCGGTAGATAAGCTGTTTGTGACCCGAAACTTGAAAGCTGCCGTGTTTTCTGGACCATCTACATCATCAAAATCCTGGCGATCTAGATGCCGATGCGGCAACTGGCCAGCTTCCCACAGCGTTTGGCAGGCTTGGTCAAAATTGAACGGTATCTGCTGGTGATTGGTGAACAAAAAGGCACCCGTGTTGCAGTCTCCTTCCCATGTTTCTTTGGAGTTCAGCTTGGGGACCACGACGGCGTCGAGCCCGCAAGTGCGCAAAACCTCGTCTGTTCTGGCATAAATGGAGTCTAAATCTTCGGCAAATACTCGGTAAAAAGCAGCGTCCGAAGAATCGACTCGAACCTTTTTGTGTTGAGGTAGGCAGAGCTCTTGATCGATATGACCGCTCTTGAAGAGCTGCATCAATTCCTGAAACCTTCGTATGTACGCAGCCCGAGCCTCAACTGCATCAAAAAGTCGTCGTTGATGTTCTTCAGCGCTGAGTCTCTCTTTAAGCTCACGATGTGCTACCACCTTCCACGTCGATGTGGCCAGTTCGTTGCTCACTTGCCAGGCCTTTTGGAGGTTGGTGAGCTGCGCTGTCAAATTTTCCACCTCTTGTTGAAGCTTCTGGCGCTCGTCTCGTTGTCGCCGTCTATACCTGCTGCACCTCTTACGGTCCTTGGCTCTCTCTAACTCCTGCTTCACTGCGGGGTCAATATTGCTCCTCTTTCGGCCTCGCTTCCGGGGCTCTGTGGGGGGAATCACAGATATATCGCTCGCGTCATCACTCGAAGCTTGCAGTAACGGGAGCAGGGCCATGTCACAAGAGGCCAAGGAGTCTTCTACCTCTACAAGCAAATTTTCAAAACCACTTCGCCGTTATTAAAAAGTCCTGATACGTACCTCTATAACTATATATAAATAATATCCAAATATTAATATGATAGTTATATCAGGAACTGATTTTAGTGGTCAAATTTAGGGGGTTACGTTAGTATACCCAATTAGTGTGATGGTACCTCCGCTTTGTAAAGTGGGCATGGAAGCAAGCCGACGAAATGTTAGCAGACTGTGTGTGATTGGGGGTGAAGCATTAGCATGGGGGTACCGGTTGACCCGTTAGTTGTGCGAAACTGTCTTTTACAATACGAAATGAGGTATTCACACATTTTACACGTATATTGATTTTATTTACGGTTGTAAGTCATCTTTCACTAGTACTCCGGTGAGACGGATGCTAGCGATGAGGTGCATGAGCTGTTTTCAACTTGTTAACCTTCAAATCCTTCAATATCCGAGTCTGAGTCCGAGTCGGGTTCGAGGCTGGAGGGTGTGTGAACAGGAGCGTGATTTGGAGCGCGAGTGCGGCGGCTTGAAATATCTGCTAAAAGTCTAACATTTTCGCGACTTTGTTCTTCAATAACATCAATAAATTGGGTGATATCTGAGTGTGCGACGGAAAATGCCTCATTAAGCGATCTGTTGTAGCGTTCGAGGGGGTTGTTTGTCCGGTTTACTAAATCTTGACGCAGACCAGACATATCTCACCACTCTGCCTTGAACTTTTTGATCCATGTGCTTTCAAAATATTTCCAAAATCACTTCCAGTTTTCCTTTGAATAGGCAATCCCAGCTGCCTGCCAGTCTCGCTTCAACCTAGCTCGAACATCACGTTTCCCTTGATCAGTAATATCGGAGCGAGGGATGACTATCAGTCTGTCGAAACATCCCTTCCGCAAGGCCAAGCATACTTCTTCCGAAATACGAAGTTTCAGCATTTTTCGTCAAATTGCTTGTTTGAAGTGAAAAAGACACGCGTTTCAGGAACTGGTTCTTGACAGCCTTGATCATAGCATACTTGAAATCACAGACAACATAAGCTGGCTGGAGTTTTCTCTTGGTCGCAATGAACACGAGGTGCAGCAACTTTCGTAGACAGCAGTAGTCTTTCCCGTAGTCAGCACAAAAACATGGGACAATAAATGTCGGAAATGTTGTCGTACATAATGATGATCGCAAGCTGGTAGAATGGCACCGGTACACATCTGTGCGTGGCATTGAAGAAAAGAGAGGTTTGCTGTTGCCGCATACGATCAACAAGTTTGAGGTTGCGCCCATCCAACAACGCGATGCAAAACCTCCTCTTCGTAGCAAGTGAAGTGGAACTGAAAGACTTTCAGACCATGTAACAGGCTGGTTACGGTTACATTAGTAGGTGGACAGAGTTGCATGAGTAGGTAGATTCCACATGGATACATACACAACAGTAGGTACAGGCTCACGACTAGAGTTTCACCTGTTGTCATTGCCGGATTGGATGAAAGTAGAGAGCCAGACCCCTTTCAGCCAATCACGTATCGACTTAGATTTGAGAGGTTCACAAGAAGACGGATGACCGCCACCTCCGTCCCAAAAATAAACAGAGTTGATTTTACCCCAAACCCGACACTTGGTTTTATTATTAAGCTTCTTCCTGTAGCTACAGTGTACGCTAGTGGCGGTACCTCGTACCCCGTTACACCTGGTACAGTAGCACTTCGTAATTCTTCCAACGACCAAGTTCGAGATGAGTGAAGAGAGGCCATCAGTGGCTCCAGCGATGACCCTGGAGCATGCGGCATTCCCCCATTTCACCGTCGTTGAATGGCAAGCGCTACACCGCCGCGCAGCGGTGTATGGAGAATTCGGCGTCACGTCGCTGATTACCTCAGCGACCCCTGATCAACAGCGCCAAGCCATCCATGAACTCATGGAGTGCGAGCTCGTCGAAGCGAAGCGGCGAGCATCAACTCCCTCGCACTCCTCGCGGAACGATGCTGTGAAGATGGAAACGTCGACCTACTCCGACGTCAGGCAAGACCGCCTCCTGGTGAACCGGTGGTTTCGCGAGATCGACATTGCGATCGCTTGAAGTTGATCGAAGCACCGTTGGCGAAAGTCAACTTCCTGTTGTCTCGTTTGTCCAGCATGACCAAGGAATGGACCTCGGCAAGCTCGTCATTGACGGCCAAGTGTTCCCGACTCTGGAGAGTCTCCAGGGTGATCTTCGACACGCGTTTGAGCCTCCGCAACACGAGTCGCGCATGCGTGCGACCTTCTTCGCCCTCCTATAGGAGAAGATACCCATGCGCGACTACGTGCAGAGGGCCCGATACCAGATGTGCGTTGTCAAGAGTCCGATCGACGTTGCCTATCAAGTGCACGTCGGAATACGTGAGGGCATGACGCGGTACTGTTACGTGAGGATTATACGATGGTATCCTCTTACGCGCGAGCGCTAACGCCGGATGCTCGGGTGTCCACCCCCGAGCTCATGGAGATCGACGCCATTGAAGCAGAATCGAGGTCGCGTCCCACCTCGACTCCCCGTGGTCCACGGCCATATAACGACAACCACCTTCGCGACGGTCGCTAGCTCGTCTGCTACCGCTGTTGCAAGCTCGGTCACCGCACAGCGGTCTGTCGCTCTCCAGTACCCGTTTTGGACAGCGTTGATGTCGTCGGCGACGCCGACAACACCTTCCCGGCGGCCCATCCAAAAACCGCTCGGGACCAGTAAGTGCGGGGCGCCCTACTGGTTGGAATGGAGGACCTGGTCCTCCAGTGACAACCGGTCCTCCTAGTCCCCCCCCTGCTTCACGCACACTTCAATACCACCACCACGTCCTGTGATTCCAGACTGATCCTCGCTAGCCTCCACGTCGCTGGCGCGGAGCGTCTGCTCCGCCCGTTGTTGGACTCCGGAGCCACGAACAACTTCATTCGGGACGACTGTCTCACTCTCCTCCCGTCTCGTGTGCGTGTGCGGAATGGACCGGTTGAGATCGTCGTGAAGCTGGCAGTCGGTAAGCCCCACAGGACACGAGAAACTACGCGGTCGAGTAGCGGCTCCCGCACGAAGATATTGCGGTTGAACATCCCGGGGGAGCAGTGGCGCTCGCATGAGAGTTCTGCGGTAGAGCAGTGGCCCCCGCATGTGAATGCGTCGGTCAAGCAGCGGCTCCCGTTCGCTGATGTGTCTGTTGCGCAGGCACCTATCCTGCGCGACGCCGGCGTGGTTGTGAGAGACTTCCACGCCTAGAGGGAGGTGAAGTGTCCCCCAGCGAACCCTCATGTAGCGAGACTATGGCCTCGAGCGGCGGCATGAGGCGACTGAGGTAGTCTCCCCGCAACATATTAGGTCGCCGCCGTCTCCGTCGCAGAGCTCCCACCGTCGAAAAAGTACAACACCACAAAGTACTCAACGTCGTTGAGTACAAGGAAGGCCCGTACCGTCGAAGTGGCGACCACTCCCTCCGATGCGGCAACTATCACGCGGTTTCCAGGCCTCTCTTGGAAGGATTTCCTCCGCGACTTGAAGACTGGTGAGATCGAGGAAATCTGCCTCCTCACCAGCTCCGACCAGCCGTCCAACACCGTCAGCGACGATGCCTCATCATCGCGGCCGAAGGCGGCTGAGCCGAAGTCCGTCCGCGAGGAACGATTCGCCGCACAGTCTTGGACTGCCCTCCAAGACTCCAACAATCCTGTATACTCGCTCGCACGCGAGTTCGAAGACATATTCCCCGAGAAGATCTCGGCGGACCTTCCGGCCGAGCGGGGTGTTCGACACGAGAATGATCTCGTGCCCGGCTCGAAGTACTGCGTGACACGGCAGTGGCCAAGACATCGACGACTTCTTCGAAGGCCGCCGAAAGGCTGGCCACGTGCGCGAGAGCACTTTGCCGCATTCGATCCCGGCGTTCTGCGTGAAAATAAACGACCGGGGGATGGCGCATCCTTCACGCGTTCAACAAATTGAACGACGCCACCATCCCCGCGCACACTCCAATCCTGCGCAAAGCCATGGTGCTCGACACCATGTCCAGAAGCGTTATCTTCAGCGTGATCGATCTGACAGACGGTTTCTATCAGATCCTCATGAGGGAAAGTGACATCCCCCTTACGACCGTCAATACTCCCACCGGCATGCTCTGGGAGTGGCTCGTAATGCAACAGGGCCTGAAGAATGCTCCGGCGACTTTCAACCGCATTGCATCTCACGTGCTGCGACCACTCCGTGCGTTCGCACCGAGGTTTTTTGACGACATCTTTGTACACAGTCGCGCTGAGGATGGCCTCAGCGCCGTCGATGTACACCTCCGGCACCTACGTCAGGTGTTCAAGAAGATGCGCGAAAACACGCTCTACGCCAACCTCAAGACGTGTGTGTTCTGCGCGCCGGAAATTCCGGTGTCGGGATGCTACGTCAGCAAGGATGGCGTCCGCGCTGATCCTGAGAAGATATCGTCGATTCGTTCTTGGCCGACACCCAAGAACCACACGGAGCTTCGTCAATGGCTGGGTCTCGCCACCTACCTCCACAAGTATACGAAAGATTACGCGGGCCTGATCCGGCCAGTGTCTTCCTTGTTGAAGAAGGATATGACGTGGGATTGGCGTCCTGAACATCAGGATGCGTTCGAGGCAGTGAAGAAGAGTCTCGCTTCCGCTTCCGTCTTGATGTTTCCTGACACACCAAGACCCTGCCACGTCGTGTGCGACGCAAGTGACTTCGCCATCGGATGCGCCCTCATGTCATTTGACGATGTTGGGCCGCGAGCGTGTCGTGAGCTATCAGTCACGACAGATGAAGCCTGCTGAAAGAAACTATCCCGTCCACGACAAAGAGCTTCTCGCGATGAGCTACGCTCTGATTAAACTCAGAGTGTATCTACTCGGCGATCAGATGTTCGCAGTTTACACTGATCATGCTTCACTGTAAAGAGCCCTCATCTCTCTTAGCACAAGGCACGATGGCTCTCGTTCTTCGCCGAGTACAATTTCGGTGTTCACTTCCAACCGGACAAGAACAATATTCTTGGCGATGCACTCTCCAGACGTCCGGATTACGACCCTCAGTGATTAACGCGCCATCCGGGAGCCCCTGATGGTGAAGACGACGATGAAGACTGCGCTGTCTGTGTGGCGTTAGGGATTAATGTCACCTTGTAAAGCCCCGTTCTGCCGCCGCGCCAGCAAATTGCTGACGCGTATGACAACGACGCATTTTACGCTGGTATCATTCGTTTTCTTTGCAACCCCACGGCAGATACGCTCGCGAAGTTGATGCACCCAACGCGTGACACAATCACGCGTTATGATCTCAACGGTGATCTTCTACTTACGCTATCGATGCGTTTGATACGCCGCGCGTCGTCATCCCCGCGGATGACGACCTTCGCTCTCGCCGGGTAAACGAGTACCACGACGCTCCCACCGGTGGGCACCTCGAGCGCGAGAAGACGTTCGCGGCCATCTCCCGTGACTTCTTTTGACCGTGAATGTACAAGTGGATACGCAAATGAGTTCGTACCTGCGAGGTATGTCAACGTGTAAAGCCTTCAGCACGAAAGCAAGCCCCACTGCGCCCTCTCCCTATCACCACGAGTGCGTGGCGATCGGTTAGTATGGAATTCATTTTTGGCTTTCACGTGATGCCCAGGGACGCACCGGCATCCTCGTGTTCGTCGACCGTTTCAGCAAGATCGTGCATCTTGACCCAGTCGCCACAGAAGTGACTGTTCGATGAGTTGGCTGAACGGTTCCTCGACCTGCTGTTTCGACACCACCGTCTCCTGGAGTCGATCGTGTCGGATCGCGACCCTCGCTTCACATCAGCGTTCTGGACGCGGCTGTTTGCGCTGCTTGGTACCCGACCACTCATGTACACGGCGGTCCATCCGGAGACGGATGGGCAAACGGAGCGCGTGAACCGTGTCCTCGAGGACGTGTTGCGCAGCTACGCAACGCCTTGTCCTTCCTGGAGTTCGTTCTTACCTATGGCTGAGCTCGCGCTGAACAACGCGACCTACGCATCGACGGGCCTGACGCCCTTCTTCGTCAACAACGCGGGACACTCGCGCGTTCCGGATCTGCTTGACGACCGAAGTTATGATCCGCCGGCGGTCTCTACTCTTGGTGGGGGAGGAAGGACACCGACATCAAAGTCGGCGCAGTCGTTGAGTGATCCACCGCAGTCAGACGTGTTAAGTCCACAAGACCCAGCGGCCGAGGGCCATGCAGTCGATGGTCACACCCTTCATGGCGTGGCGTACTAGGAGCCCTCTGCGGTCGACGCGGCGGAGCCCGCCGCGTCCACATTCGCCAATGCCAACTTCACCGCGAAGCCAATCCGACGCCGATTGACTCTGTGGCCGTGTCCGAGCTTCTTTTGCACCGCCGAACCGCCGCGCGTTTTGTGCGTGACGCGCTCCAGGCCGCTGCTGATCAGCAAAATGCGAACGCAGATAGGCGGGGCCGGAATAACACGCTGTCCTTCCAACGAAGCGATGGAGTACTCCTATCCCAGGATTGCATCCAACGCAGGGCTGTGACGAACTTGGGTGCGAACAAGCTGGTGCCACTTCTCATCGGGCTGTTCTAGGTTGTTGGTGACGCCAACACGCTAGACATTCCTACAGCGATGCGACTGGACCCGACACTTTCTGTCGGCACCCCAAGCCGTACGTTCCTGCGACGATTCCTGTGCCGCGACTGCGTGTCCGCAGCTGGCGCGTAGTTCGAGACCCCCTGCTAATGACGCTGGTGCCGCACCGGATCACACCCACTCTCTTCACGCGAGAGCGTCGCTGCGGCCGCTTCTCCGCAGACAAGATGTCGAAGCCGCTCCATCATCTCGCGCTTCCACGCCTCCATGAACTCGAAGGGCTGCTTGTGGAGCTCATCGTAGATTTTGACCGCAGCATCGATATATATAGTCTGGTTCCAACCAGAGCGCTCCTTCCTCTCCAGCTTCGCGTAGATGCCATTTAACATGGTCACTTCAGACTGCAGTTTCTTCCATCTATCTACCCGTAATCGCGACTTCAGTGCACTCCTCCGTTTCCTCCGTGCTTCTATTCTTCAGCCAGTGACGGAATATCCTGTTGAAAAACTTGCTCTTCTTCTGCTCGGTGTTTCGTATCGGGTCGCTTGGACCGTTTAAGACTTCAAGACTCGAGTCTTTTTTAAGACTCCGAAGCCAAAACTTAAGAGTTTGTAGAGTTAAAACCGCCATTGAGACCTCCCACTGGGAGCGTCAAACTCACCCGAAGTCTTAAGCCCATTACTTTTAGGATAAAACCGCTTTTAACCCCCCAGCCCGGAGCATTTTTTGTTGTTTTAAACTGCATCGGCAGGTTTACTTGCCTTGAGATTTGTATGTAAAGGGTTGTGGGAAGGAAGGAAACTGAGTAAAGCCAGTCGTGCATGCGTATGGACAAGCCTAAACAGTCAGTAAGCTGCATAGCAATAGTTGGATATTCAAGTTTAAACTGCATAATGCAGCGTACCCACATGTGAAATAGACAAAACGTTGTACAACCACGAGCCAACGACGGCTTCTACTGACCCCTATTCCTTGCATATAACTTCCGATACAAAAATCGATAGAGTAAGTTGGGGTGTCATTCCCAGTACTATCGCGCAATCAATTCATTTTGCTACATTGATGAAACTGTTTACGTTTAGCTGTTGATTTACATCTTTTGCGGTGCTAGCCGGACCGATAGGTGTCAAATACGTGCCAGTCGTGCATGGCGTTGGTGGCGCTCATGTTGCTGCATCAGCTGGTCGACTTATCCGAATACTTCACCTTGTGTCAAAGGGAATGAGTTTGCCATTCATCCACTCGCGATGCCAAATATCCCAGCGAGTCATCACGACACCGCGTATATGGCGGCGCGGTTCCATGCACAAGAATTTGGGCCCCTGTGGGCTGCGGTCACCGCAGAAGTATGCTGTAGTGGCGGCTCGCTGATCGTCGTTGCGTAGGTGCGCGCATACTATTCGCGCGCGTTGGCGACGCTTCGGTTGCGTTGTCTTGTCACGCCATTCATTCATTTGCAGGGGGGCATGCGTCGTCTGGATGTAACCTTGGTGCTGCAGCGCAGGTGCGGCTTCCGCGCAATCTTGATCCACGGCGAAGATGAACATGTCTGCAGCTCGCAGTTGACAGAGCTGCAGGTACGATTTCTTGATATAGTTAACGCGAGTCAAAAGCCGGGATGATTTATTCGTGTGATAAGCCTTGTGCACAATATATCCATTCACGATCGCCAGGTCGATAAGTCCAAGTACGAGCGACTTATAATATTTTTTGAATCGGACAGCACGCTGGATTCAATAACACTGTAGCCGCAGCTGGTCGTGAACATCCACGCCTCCCATGAAGGCGTGGTAGTCCTTCACGACCCGAGGGCACGGCACCTTTTGCTGGATTGTGCCATCTTGACGTATCATACGATCCATTTCCAGGCTCCCACCAGTGCATAAGAAGCGGACTGGGCGCGAATCCCACCACATAATAGCTGTCATGCGTGGAACTTGCTTGGACCGAGCGATTTTGAATGTCCCTCGAGAGATAGCGGCGGGCATCGACTTCTTCTTGTCAATGACACCCTTACAGTAGCCGAGTCTGTTTGATATGATGGCCCTCACGCAATAGAACCTCATAAGCGGCAATTGAATTGCTCATGTCACAGATGCTTAGAATCGGTCTACAACAACTGTAGCGGGACTACAACACATTCGGGCAACCTCCACATTAGTGAACATGCACTAATAGATACATTCGGGTGGGCCACATGCAGTGTGGCCGGGGAGGTGAATCAACGGGCGCATACAAAACTCCAGTCACCCCACGGAAAAATTCTCGCGGGCTCTCACATCGAGTCTCACGTTTGCTCCAAATCTCCCTCCATACCCACTCGCGTTTCAACCCGTCATGCTGTAAACCTACTTCTCATCACTTCTACGGGGGTATCACACCTCGCAGGTGCTGCCTCCTCACCACGTCCCGGCGCTGCGCTGACTGGAGCTTCCATCGTGCCACTGTGACGCTACTTCCCCCCGCTTCAGTGACCCCTCCGCCCACGGCTGCCATGACATCATTCGATATCGGCGCCCGAGTGAGCCATTCATAGTAGGAAGCCCTACTATTGGTAGAAAGCAACAGATATCTGGCAATAATGAGCATGCATTAGGACAGAGATTCAGCCAGCCACCAGTTGGCAGATCCCCGCTTTATAAATATCTGTTTTAGGAGGCAAATGCCAAAGTTAACATTCAATTCAGTTCTCATTTTCTACCAAAAGGTCGTTAAGAAGTCTTTATGTAGGTTAAGTATACTTACAAGGCTAAGTATACTTAATCTAATATAAATACACCGACGCTTCCTCCTACACGTCGCGCACACGTGTAAGCTAAAGTAGTGAGCTAAGTAAGCCCATAGCACTTTGTATTCCGTCCAACAACCGACTAACAACACGTTCGTATGGAATACGAGCGCGGGGCTGATAACCTGCCTGTGGGCACGAACATGTCCACTGGTAGCCCGAACGCGGCTGCGACGCATGTTGCACGCGAAGGCTGTCCCCACCTGGAGGATCCAGACTGGGAGGCGCTCCAACGACTGGCGACAGTCATTGGAGAAGCAGCGGTAGCGACGATGATGCATACGCTATCGCCGACAGAGCGACACAGTGTTGCTCTGGGATTCATCATGAAGGAACAGCGCGAGGTCGCTGCTCGCGCTACGGTGTCGACTCCGTCCACACCGCGCGTGGAGTCGTTGAAACTCCACGTGAACAGCTATGTGGGAAG
>BSXT01001404.1:0-28417 GCA_030267785.1 Phytophthora fragariaefolia
CCGGTGACTCCAGAGCCTACGACGGTGGAACCGGTGACGCCGGAGCCGACCACGCTCGCGCCGGTGACTCCAGAGCCTACGACGGTGGAACCGGTGACGCCGGAGCCGACCACGCTCGCGCCGGTGACTCCAGAGCCTACGACGGTGGAACCGGTGACGCCGGAGCCGACCACGCTCGCGCCGGTGACTCCAGAGCCTACGACGCTTAAGCCGCCGACTCCTGTACCGACTACGAAGAAGCCGCAGCATCCGACGCCAACGCCTACTACCAAGAAGCCGGCGCACCCTACGCCGACACCCACAACAAAAAAGCCGAAGCCGACGAAGAAACCTACGACGATGCCTCCGTACCAGCAGCAAACTGGTCAGTTTGGCCAAACCGCGCAGGCTGCACAAACCACTGCCGCCAGCCAGATCAGCGTAGAGACCGCGTCCGATAGCGCGGAAGGCAGCGCCCAGTCAGTCTCCTTGGCGAGCTCCCATACCAGTGGCAGCTCTATCGGAGCAGAAGGAGGGCTGATCGCAGTCCTCGCCTGCATCGTGGCAGTCGTCGGTATCGCGGGAGTGGCCCTGTACGCGAGGAAGAGACATCGCAAGCACGAGAGGCGCTCGCCCAGCCCCAACGAGTTCGACATGCACCCCATGGAAACGCCCCCGTGGCCCAAGATGGATTAAGTGTTCGACAACTAGGGCGGCCTCGTTTGAAATGACAGCGAAGTAGAAGCTGCAACAAGGCAACAAGTAGCCAGCAGAACAGTGCATCAAGTCAATCTGCACCAAAATGTTAATACCCCTGTAGTACATGCAAGTACGACAGTAGTGCAATTATTCAATAACAAGTCCCACCATTTCGCCCACACGTTGCAGGTTGCGCACCCCCGCGGTTGCAGCTTGGGGGCCGACTGAGTTCAACGTATCCAAAGCCTCTTCAAGGAGCCGCCCCCCCACGCCGCAATGACGCCCCGCGCGCTGCTGCTCCTGTGCTCGCTGCGCCTGCTGCTGGCCGCCGGCGCCGCCGACTTCGGCCGCGCGCGCGCAGTGGCCAACGCGCACGCGACGCGCTGGCAGCGCGGGCCCCGCGTGGCCCCCGAGCTGCCGCTGCGTCTGCGCGTGGCGCTCGCCCCCGCCAGCAGCGACGCCGAGCTGGCGGAGCTGGTGGCGAGCGTGGCGGACCCCGCGTCGCCGCGCTACGGCCAGCACGTGGCCGGGCCCGAGCAGCTCCGCGCGCACTTCGCGCCGTCGGCCGCCAGTCTGCGCAGCTTCCGGCGGGTCGTGCAGCAGGCCCACGGGCTGCGCGCGGAGCCCGCGGACGCGGTGCAGGACTTGTGGCGCCTGGAGCTCGCCGCCGCCGAGGCGGAGCAGCTGTTCAACACCTCGTTGTTCCACTACTCGCACCGCCAACGCCCCGGACTGGCGGTGGCCCGCCCTGAAGGCAGCTACAGCCTCCCGCAGGAGCTGGAGGGGGTCGTGCTCTACGTGGACGGGCTGGAGAGCTTCCCGACGGAAATGCAGGCCAGGTTCATGCAGGGAGGAGCCACGGACGGGAAGGACCCGCTGGGGATCAAGCAGCAGCCGTTTGCGGGCGACTTCCGAGTGAGCTCGAGCGGAGCGACCCCGGCGGTCATTCGAGAGCAGTACGACATCCCAGAGATCATTGCCAACTCGAGCGGCGACGGCGTCGCTGAAGAAAGCGCCCCGGCAGATCGGGTAGACCGCAACAAGCTCGTGGTTGGCACCTTCTTGCACGAATTCTACAACGAACTCGACCTGAAGCAATTCCTGCGCACGATCGACGGGCAGCAGCAAGCCGTCAAGATGCCCAAGACGACTGGACCATGCATCTCGGCGTACGAACCGACAGGCGAGGCATCGTTGGATGTCCAGGTGACAGCAAGTCTCACGGCTCATGAAACCGGTGATGCCTCTACAATTGAAATGCTGTGCTACACGCAACTCAGAGACCAGACGCGAGAATATGCCGCAGACAACCAGGAACCGTTTTTGACTTTTATGCAAGACGTGAACGCAATGCAGCCCCCACCCGCCGTGGTGTCCATCAGCTACACGGACGACGAGTGTAGTGTACCCGTCGCGTATGCCGAGGCTGTGAACCGTGAGCTCATGAAAGCAGCTCTTCGGGGTATTTCCATTCTGGTTTCAGCAGGTGATGCTGGTGTCCGAGGCAGCCACCTTGCCGAAGGCTTCTGTCGGGTGCCGACCTGCTCAAAATTCATGGCAATGTTCCCAGCATCATCGCCATACGTGACAGCGGTTGGGGCTACTACCATTGCGACGGATTCTGCTCGAGAGGGCAATGGTAAGTGGAAGGAGGCCGTGACCTCCATTAGTGAAGCTCGCGCTCTCATCACATCTGGCGGTGGATTCAGCGATCTCTACGACATGCCTGAGTATCAACGCCAAGCGGTGGCTCCTTACTTGGAGTTTGCTAACGCATCTGGGCTCTCGCCGTTCTTCCGAGCTACTGGAAGAGCACTTCCCGATATTGCAGCTGTTGGGCACGCTTTTCCTGTGGTTGTCAATGGCGAGGTAGGCGCAACGGATGGCACATCCGTGTCTGCTCCAGTGGTGGCTTCGATGATATCGCTACTCAATCGTGCGCTGCCTAACCTGCCACCTCTTGGCTTCCTTAATCCACTGCTCTATCGGCTATCTGATGTGTGCCCACAAGTGTTTGCCGACATCACACACGGTGATATTTCGTGCGGTTCCAGAGGAATGCAATGCTGCAGCAAAGGCCACGTGGCCACAACAGGATGGGATGCGGCCTCAGGTCTTGGAACACTTCGTTTTGCTTCAATACTAAGCGATCTTCCCGAGTGTTTGGCACGCATCAGAGCTTCAAACGATTTTGCTGCAGCTGAGCCAATATCTACTACTAGTATGCTCTTGGACGAGGAAAGGCAAGAAGAACCCACAGTTCACGTGAAGAGTTGGACTGCTGGTGAGCAGCGAGCCACTTGGTTCCTAGGCGTTACCGGTTTGATTGGTGCGGTCACTTTGGTTGGCGTACTGGTAGCCTTGCGTGAAAGACTGTTTTTGGACGCAGCTGACCCTCAGAGAGCAGCCTCGAGGCGGTATGGCTCTTGCACCGCACACGACTCAGCCCGTGAGTATTTGCTTTCTCATTAACTGAACATGACGAAGCAGTGCATGCCCTTAACAAAATACTACGGGTCTTACTTGGTCAAGAATCAATCACTATCGTCGAGCACCTCGATGAATTCTTCTACTTCATCATCTTCGTCGGCCTGCTTTGACTTCAGTTCCTTCGCGCCATTACGCAGCTTTTGAACTTGTTTTGCTTCTGGTTCTTCCTCAGAACCAAGATGCAGTTTTCGAAGCCAGATAGCACATCTCTGTACACATTGTTCTGTGCTGGTTGCATCATGTAGCTGTAACCATGGCGAATCAAGGAGCTCCTCGACTGATGCACGTTCAGTAGGCTACACAAATCGGGTCACATCAGACCTATCTATAGTTTACATCTTAACAAAATAAATGAGGCTATCGCACCTCTTTCTTCAGACACCGACCAATAAATTCGTGGAATTCAGGCGTGAATGGCTCACCATTGTCATCGACTTCTGGAAGGCGAGGTTCTGGACTTTCAACAATGCTTTGGACCACCTACATATATGTTAAGATACGCTTGTCAAGTTGAATCTTTAGTTTCGAAACAGAATGCTCTTACGTCGATATAGCTTCGAGCGCTTGCGTAAGGAAAATTTTGAGTCGCGCACTCAATGAGCACAAGGCCGAGGCTCCAAATGTCCGACTTGTAGCTAAAATCACGAAATAAATCGATCAAACAAGAACTTTGTGAGTACAATCGTACAATGCGCTATACGGCATCAATAACTTACTCGTAAGGCTCATTTTGCACTCGCTCAGGGGCCATGTACTTGAATGTGCCCACGAAAGTCTGGGCCATACTTGTGGAGGAGCACAGCTCCCGGGCAAGCCCAAAATCTGTAAGTTTGACGGACCCATCCTGCTGAACGAGTATATTTTGGGGTTTGATATCGCGGTGAACATGACGTACCCGCTTGAGATGTGCGAGTCCAGTTAGTATTTGTATCGCGATGGAAGCAACTACCCTCTCTGGCACGACGTCAGAAGCTTTGGGCAGCTTCGCAAGCAATTGATCAAGTGACCCAAATGCACAGAATTCCAGCACGATACTCAACGCGTGGTCCTGAAAGTATGCGCCATAGAATCCCACGAGGTGCTCACTTTCGATACCGTACAATGTGCGGATTTCTGTGAGAAGTTGGTCACGCCTCGGTTTGTCGAATACATTGGTAACCACCTTGACTGCATAGAGCCTATCTGTTTCACAGTGCCGCGCTTTAAAAACTTGCCCCGAGCTGCCTCTCCCAATCATGCTGCACGTCTCCAGTTGGTCCAGTGCCACGAGCTTTCGTGTCGATTGTGATATAACGATACACTCACCAATTTCATCTTCATCGTGCTTATGGCCGGGCTTGTCATCGGCAAAAGTGACCCCCGAGCTATTGATTCGGAGGCCTGCTTTATGAAGGGTCGTCTCTCCGATATCGCACGAGGCTTCGAATTTGTCGTCATCGTCATCTCCTCGTTGCTTGAACTCAAGCTCATGATCGGATGCCACCACCGTCAGAGCTGGTCTCGATTTCATGTCAACAGGCTCGTGTATAAGCTGGAATTTTGCAAGTCCGAAGGTTTGCGTAATGCCCCGTGGAAACACCCTGCAGCTTTCAGACACGTTAACATAAACACGAAGGCAAAGGGTGTTTCGTTCTGGTCTTCAAAAATAAAGTACACTGACTAGGTTTTCAATGCGATCATCTAACACTCCTGGATGAAATCTCCACCAAGGCTGAGCTGCAGTCTTATCTCCTTCTGGTCATGCAGCTCTCATAGGTTGGGATCATATACTTCATATTGACAAAAGCGTCGGGCCCACCATGCTTCTCGAGAATGTTAAGCGTTTCGAGGATAAGGTCGCCCACGTTTTCTTGTCGTCGTTGGGCATAGTCGATCGAGTCACCGCAGTTCACTCTCTTGGTGATGAAAAGATTGAAAATCGACAGCACTTGTCGGTAATATGGCACAAGCGCTTCTCCAGTGTAGGGACAGCAAAGCACAAGCCGTTGCAGCACCTTCATCTGCAGACAAAGCACGGTTTGGTTGCGTGTCATGAGGTTCGCCTTTATCGACGGTATTAACTGTGGTAGACACGGCAGCACTCGGCTTCCTCCTTTCTCGAGCATGTCAAGTGTGCCGTTGAGCGCCAAGAAGTGATATGGCTCCTCTAGCTCGCGAAGTCCCTCCATGAACACTGGTAGATAATGCGAGAAATCCAACAGCGACAGATCTACTTGCCATTGCAACTTTCGTACAGCTCCGGCGAAGTTGACTCGCACAGGAAGATCACCTCGATCGTCTGTTAGCGACAAGAAGCGATGCTCCGAGTTAGTTCGGCTCTTATCAAACGTATGCATGCATCAATCCAAGTGTACGTACAAAAGTATCGAAAACGCGTAGGCTCTACTTTCCGAGCCTTGAAGGCACCTGCCGTGTGAGGCCTCACCGCAGGAGGTGTCAATTTCACAGCAGCTAACGATCCTGAGCGAGTGCTCGTTGCTAGAGCAGTCTGACTCGTGGATGGCGAGAGTTCACCGGACTTGGCTGCCGTCGTAAGCTTAGCCATTTGCCGTACGTGGTGTACGGACTGGGGATTTGTCCGTCGAGTGGGCTTGGCGGACTGGATAGCGCGTAGGTTGGCCCTTGTAATGGGCATGGCACTGCTGGCATTACTTGCCTGAAGCGTCCTCAGCTCCGATATCAGCGTGTTCGCCGATCCCGCTACACTCGTCGTCATGATCTCTACAGTCACTCCGTGGCACTTTCCGGTTCTTCAACAAGATGAAAATGCCGCCCGTGCGTATCTTGATGAAGGAGGCCACAATCTGCTTCGGTGTCTTATCTGTGAGGAGGAGCATAATGGAGTTGGAAGTCCAACCTTTTGATCCCAGCACGCATCCTCGCTAAAAATTGCAGCCCTCCGGAGCACTGAACTGGCAGGTCACACCACGAATAGCTTGCGCTGGATCCTTGTTGGTGAAGCTGTTTGAACCAGGACGAGAACTCACCAGCAATGAAGCCCGCGACGTTCACGTGGTTTGTGCTACGTGTCCACCACGTCGGTGTCGTTGATCCCGTCAACACTGTTGACTCAACATAATCCCACTACATGACATGTAGTACATGTACATACATACATGTATTGGTTACGGTATCACCAGCACAAATCTTTCGTATCCTAACGAGTCCCGCATGGCGTCCGTCGCGCAACGTGTCACTACTGCGATTATCCGACCTTACTGCGGAGCTGATCATGACGCGGTGGTGCAATTATACCTCGAAGGGATGATCTCCTACTCGTTCGAGGGTGAGGACGAGGCCAGCAAGGTGCTGTGGGCGCGGGTCCGTCAGGCGTCGGTGGACAGCGACCTGGCCGACATTGAGGGTGTCTACTTTGCTCGCGGAGGGCACTTTTGGGTCGCGCTCGCTCGCACTGAGGGCGAGGACGAACAAATCGTTGGTATGGTGGGGCTGCAGCGCCACAGCGACGATGTGGGCGAGCTGCGCCGCATGTCTGTCAAAGCCGGCTTTCGCGCGTGGAGCTATCTACAGGACTAGCAATGACCCAAGCCGTTGAGTTTTACAAGGCGGAGGGCTACACGCTCACGCACACGACCGTTTTCACGCCTGGGATGCCCCACGAGGAGGCCCACCTCTCCCGATCGCTTTGATCACGTATCTCAAAATACATGTTCAGGTGCAAGGCAGGAGCAGGAGCTTGAAATACACACACAAGACAATCAAGCACCGCTGACGTCACTTCTCAATGGCGTCCCAGCAGCAGCCCGATTTCCACATCCGCCAGTATGCGACGCAGGACCAACAGGGCGTGAACGCCGTCTTCGAGGACGGATGCGAGTTCTACCGCGACAGCTTCCCTGCGCACGTGCAGGACCACTGGGCCGAGTTCATCCGGGAGAGTCTCGACGGAGACTTGGCGAGCATCCCGAGCACGTACATCGCACCCGGCGGCAACTTCTGGGTGGTCACGACTCCGGACGCTGACGGTGGGGAGAAGGTCGTGGGGATGGTTGGTCTGCAGGCCCATGCTGATCGAGTGGGCGAGCTGAGACGCATGGCCGTCTCCAGCGCCTATCGGCGCCACGGCCTCGGCCGCCGTCTCGTGGCGGAGCTCGAGGCCTGGGCCAAGGCCAGCAGCTTCACCGATATCATTCTCATGAACGGCGGTCCCAGGGACGACGCGCGCGCCTTCTACAGGACCATCGGCTACAAAGATGTCGGTACAAGGGTCGTGTCGGTCGAGCCGCGCGTGGAAGTCTTCGAACTCGCCAAGCAGCTGTGAGTCGCAGCCTGCTTGGCAGGCAGGCACAGCCTGTGACTGGAAGCGTGATCGCGCGATCAGATCCGGTGTTGCAAGGACATGTTGACGGGCAGATGCTGTTCAGCACCAGTTTAGTCTTAGTTCACATGCTTCGTGGCGTGGTCGCGCTCGCTGCATGCCTATCGCCTGCACAGTCGCTAATAACAAATCGCAAGCCAGCACTTCCCCATTCATTCTTCATTATTGCTTGGCGCCTCTAGTGCAGAACTGCAACGCCGGAAAGCCATGGCTCCGACCGTGTCCGCCGCAATGGTGTCGCCACCGGCGCCAGCAACACCTCACGATTCAACTAAAATCATCGTCCGTCAATTCCGCAAGGAGGACCTGTCGCAAGTGATTCAGCTATTCAAAGAAGGCATGCTGAACTACCCTAAGAGCAAGCAAGACCCGCGCCTCCACGAGTACATTGACAATATCGTCAAAACAGATTTGGGCGACATCGAAGCCACGTACTACGTAGTACTTGTAATGCACATTAATGTATGGCATTATGCATTAAACGGGAGCCCTGGTTAATGGCAACCCAGCGACGCCGAAAGTTTTTGTTTACCTGTCCACGTCATAAATTTGGAACCATTTACGGTGCCAGTGCCTTCTCAATTTTAAGGACCTCGAAGGGCGGGTCCTCCCCAACGACGATAACCTCAGTTTCTGTGTATCCCGTGGAATTGTAAAAGGACCCATGACGCCACCCGTGGTGAGCCAGATTTTGCCGAAGTAGTGCTCCGTTGCCCAGTTCTCTAGCGTTGAAATGGGCAAGCGACCAATGCCGTAGCGTCGGTGCGTGACCTTCACAGACATTCGACGCAATTCACCTTGTGCGCCAGGCTTGGCCTCAAGGCCCACCATACCCACCACGAGCGATGGCTCGTCGCGAGGCGTTGCAATCCAGAAGTTGCCACCAGGTGCGATGTACTTATCATAATGTATGGAGGCCTCTCGCCAACTTTGTATGCATTATGTATGGCACTACATTTTACGTGAACATTATTAATGTAGTGGTCATAGTGCAAGCTGGTAGAATCTATCGTTGGTTTGCATGGACTACCTTCTTTCCGGCCCTCACCAAGAAAGACACTACGGCGGTTGCTTTCCGACCCGTCCGTCGACCTAGGCGAGTTACCTCACTCTACCACCGGGGCGGAGTGACCCACGAAGTCCTCCGATGCATACTATCAAATCTCAAGGAACTACTGCCTTTTGTCCTCCCTATTTACGCAGATCTTTAATTTCGAGTCTCTCGTCAGGCGACCCACAAGCTCTTCAATATCGACTTCCAGTAACTCAACAAACGAAAGCTTTGACTCTTCGGTGGTCAATAAGGCTCACCTCCAGTCGAAGAAGAGCAGATATGTTCAGGTCGACACGATTCCTCTAACGTCTAATTTGACTGAGCGTTTGTTAAGTGTCACTCGGGCCACGTGTGGTCTGCACCGCCATTCTTTATGCCCGTTTCGCTTGAAATGATTCTGTTTCTTAGAACAAATAGGTCTTACAGGGATGCTTAGACACTCCATGAGTTCATTGATTAAGTATTTACATTAAACATTAATCCCATTAATGCCCATTATGCATGGGAGCTCTTAGCGCTATGACAATGCATAATGTATGGAAGCCTTAAATTTTGCCATGCGATTAATGCCATTATCGGGAGCCCTGCCATTCACCTAATGTGCTTTTCTTTTGGCCAGATTGATGTCACATTTGTTCTAACTGTGCATGTACTGTACTCGAGAGAGTATAGTTTCCACAGAGGAAAAGTTAGATTCCAGGGAGGATAGCTGTAGCTGTCTGAACAACCTAATCGTTATTAGTAGTAGTATTTCATTGGGTGCCACAATTCGAGAATGTTGTCTGAGCACAGATTATACTTCTATCTATCTAGAAGTAGTCGATAAGTGCACTATCCAACCGGGCACGAAGAGATAGGTAACATACATAGGTATGCGGTGCCCAATGGTTTCTTGAATGTTTCCCGTCTTCCGGTGGCAAGAAGGCTCATCAACTGTGTTCACAATACAAATACAAATAAACAAAGCTAAATGGGGTTTGTGCACTCTGCATTTGTTTATTACGAACGCTGCTCTCTACATGTAATAGAGCTGAAACGTTGGACTTGGGACGACAGAGTGCAAAATAGTCGGGTGGGTGTTTTGAGGCCTACCCGCATTGAGGATTTTTCCTCGAACATAAGCAATATGCTGGCTAACTCAAGCTTTCGTTGACCAAACTCACACTCCTGTACTTAAGTAATAACACGGTAGGTGAAGTATTAGACCGCTTGTCGAGTTGAGTGAAAAATTGGCATAACCGAGATAACCCGGCGGGTCTTACATGTTTTGGAATGCTCGATGAAGTAAATACATGTACGATTTGTACTTCACCCGTGGACCGAACCGGCAGACGAATTTCATGCGAAAGAAAGTCGTCTTCTCGTATTACTATTCAGTATAGAGAGGATTGAGGCCAGCATTTACTTGATTTGTATGTGGAGCCCTTGTGTCCGTCATCGGGAGCCCACATTTTATCAGTGTTAGGGATGTATTACTAATTGGGATATCTATCTCGAGAGGTTTGTCTGTAGTAGTGATACTCGAAAACCAACTATTACTATTATATGTGACACTTTATCACGATTTTTCTATCTTCTCCAACCTATGACGTCATTAACGATACTCCGATGATAATAGCAACAGGCCCGCGTTCATATACATTATCGCACGCACTGAAAAGCACCTCATTTGTAGAATTACTATAGTATTACTATGAATATTAGTTTTATACTACTCATACTACAGCTACTAATACTACAAATGTCCTGAATTTAGCGTAGGTCGACGATAGCTGACCAGTCAACGCGTGCTACTGTAGTTTATTTGACGACAACGCATTGGAGATGGCGCAGGAAATGAAGGACGCCATCAAAACTGAAGCAGCACCTATTACACAAGACTGGTTGCGGACCAAAGGTGGTAACTCTTCAAAAAGAGAGAATACGGTTTGCCAGCACCCTGACCACCAAGGTCTACACCATTAAGTGAGAGCTAGATAAGGTGGGCTGGTGGGAGGCGGTGAGCGAAGGTGAGGAGGGCAAGGAAGATGAAAGCAAGGACGGTTCTGAGGGCGAAAACGTGGTGGATAGTGCCTGTGTGAGGGCCCGACAATGTTTTATGGGTGGTTTTCGACGTGCTGGCGCCGTGAACAGGCCGAGAGCGCACCGCTACCAGTAGCTCCCGGTTTTACTGTTAGTATGCGCCGATTAGTACTAACACATTACTATCACTGAGTCAGTGCTTTGCAATCTCAGTGAAAATCACTGATTTATGGAAATTCCTCTTCAGGGTAGTAATATTACGGCAATGGAGAGGCGCCATCTGCGGAATGACGGTTTGCAGGCCCACTGTACATGTACACCGACTTGTCCCTTCACCGCCGAGTGCGATTACGAATTGAGCTGGTGGATTACGATAGCGGCATGGTGGGCTAGCTAGTCTAGAAAGGGGATAAGATAGCCCGAACTCGAGCAGCTTGTCCGCCAACATCAACATGGGGAACTCCGAATCGGACAACAATGTCATCGGAGTCTCCGATGACATTGTTGTGCGTCCATTCCGAACCGAGGACCCGCCCCAAGTGGTGGAGGTGTTTAAGGCCGGGATGCGGTCGTACCCGGCATTCCAAGCCATGCCCGAGCTGACAGAGACATACCTCCAAGAGAGCTTGAACAGCGATCTTAGCGACATTGAGGGCACGTATATCGCTCCTGGTGGCAATTTCTGGGTTGCAACGCCCAAAACAGCACCAGCAGAAGTGGTCGGTATGGTTGGCCTTGAATTCAAGAACAAAAACGAAGGCGAACTCCGGCGCATGTCAGTGAAAAACACGCATCGACGACTCGGTGTTGGACGGAGATCGATTAATGCAGACAGAAAATATGTCCTGCACCAGAAAAAAAGTCTTGCAAAATCATGGAAAAAGTCCTGCATTCTTACAGACAGGCCTCTGCTAAAAGCTAAACAATACGGTATTTCTGAGATATTTACTCTAAGTTTTAGCTTGACTCATAGGCTATTTCAAGGTTTAGGATACAGGGACCAGCCGCGCTTTCGCTTGGCTGGGCGCCCCTTCGGCGCCCCCGCTGTTCGCTTCGCTCGCGATTTATAGATTGTAGATGTACATTCGACCCAGTACAGTGCGCGGCTCGCAGGAATGCTCGGCGCTGGGCCCGCCTCCGCAAATACCGCGCGGCCCTGCTTCGCGGGCTCCCCGCGCGTGTTTGCTGCGGCTACGCGACCTCGCAACCGCTCGCCTTAGTTAGTCGGAGGCGCTAGCGCGCCTCGTCTATTTAAGGATGTACCGTCGAGCTGGACCACCACACGCCGACCCAGTGGTTCCATCAATTCCAACAGCCTACCGACGCCAAAGCGCCGAAACGCGAAGAAGTAGAGCTGGATACATCTCGTTCAGCTAGCTTTTTGATTTAGATATCTGCGTAATGTACGGTATGTTTTACCTTTTACCGTGATCTGTTAATGAGTCCTACAGAATGTCCTGCATTTCGAGAAAATTAATATGTCCTGCACCGACACCAGAATCTCATTATTAATAATATGTCCTACAAATGGTCCTGCGTTTGCAGGACATTATGTCTGATTTAGGACGTATTTTCTGTCTGCATTAATTTCTCCCGTTGGATGAAAGCTTATCGCTGCGCTGGAACACTGGGCTCGGGATAACGGGTTCTGCAAGGTGTGGTTAACGACGGGTGGCATCATGGATAAGGCTCGAGCTTTCTACCCCTCGGTGGGGTACGAACAGGTTGCCGTCACCGTGGTCAGCGAAGACCCACATTTTGAAGCCTATTCGTTCAAGAAATGCCTCACAACACCGTCGGATATGATAATCAATGGAGATAATGAGGTGCTCGATAAGGCTGTGTCCGCGGCGGTAGCTCAAGTTTAGGAGTCATTACTGCACTCAAAGAATAGAGTGATAGCATTACGTCAGCGCTTGGAAGAGCAGTAGTACTGTAGTACTACTGAAGTACTTACTTTAGTTTTGTTTACCTGGCAGCACTATTAGTACTTACTACTACTACGTAGTACAAGAACTCAATACTACTAGTATGAAGCAGAAGACTTCGTTCGACGCGACATTTCATTCATGCAGCGACACCAATTCTCACGTCCATACCCTGTTTACCAATATATAACTTACAACTACTACTACCTAACACTTGATATCCTCTACTCGCTCGCCATGTCAGCCATAGCCTTTAGGTTCACAACCATGGCGTAGACAAAGAAGACGACGAAGATAATCCAAATTGCGATGCTAGCAAACTTGCTGTATCCGCCGTAAACCCGCATTTGCTGAGCATCCAGTTTCTGGCGGGGAAGCAGCAGCACGGAAAAGAAGGCCATGCCGTGCACAATGTACGTGATAAGCAAGAGCAATAAAAGACGACTGGTTCCATCGTTGAAGCTCACGGGGGCCAGGTCGGACATCCAGTCAGAGCTAAATGTGCGCATGGCGATGGCGATCGTACTACGGAATGACAGCAGCATACCCTGGGTGGCACCTTCGGAGCCATTTTCAGCGATCTCGGTAGCTGGAATCAACGAGAAAATAGTGATGATACCGTCCGTGAATCCCGCGATGCAACCGACCGTGTCATAAAATATCTGGGTGCGCATCGATGGAACGTAAAGCATGACGATCGCGCGGATGGTCTCGGGGATAACCATGACAGCAATGCCCAGGCACACACAGCGTCGCCAAGACGAGTTCGACCAGAAAATCTTCCACAACACCATGGAGGCCATGGTGGTCAAGTACTTGAGCGCGTTAGTGATGAGCGTGATGTTCGGATTGAGACCCACGAGACCAACAAAGACCGAGTTGGCCGAGCCAATGTAAAAACGGGTGGTGGCCAGCAGAACGCACAGGAACAGCACGAGCTGCCACATGGCACGCTGCTGGCACATGCGAAAGAAAGCACCGATACGGGCGCTGATCGTAGAGGGGGCCGCAGTGATCATGGCAACACTTCCCTCCTCCGCCACAATTTCGTTCATGAAGCCTGCCTCCGACTGCTCCACGGTACGTTCATTACAGTTGCGCAGCACAAATGGCACAGGCATCAAACTCAGAAGTGCCAGCATGGCGTAAGCCCAGAACGGGTCCACGCGCAGCGCGTAGTTGTGCTTGTCAGAATCAAAGCGAATGAGGCCGGCGGTTACCCAAAGCCCAATCCACTCGATGCCTGTACGGAAGAGCAGGTAGTTGATCTGCAGCTTGCCGCGCGTGGTGAGCGGCTCGCGCTGGGACAGCTCGATGATGCGGGCGTCCGTGGCGATCTTGCTGAGCATGGTGCCGAAGGTGGCACCCATGATGAGCACCATGTAGTAGATGATGTAGTTGCTTAGCTGGTCTTCGCTCGAGTTGTCCACGTCCACTGTGGCTGAGAGGATCATGAGGCCCATGCACATGAGGAAGCAAATGAGCGTGCCCGTGATCATGTAGGACTTGCGGCGGTAGCCGCCGATTGGCAGCACGTCAGAGAGCAAACCCAGGAAGAAGCTCAGCGTCGTTGGGATACTGAGTAGACACTCGATGACAACAGAGCTCTCGGAGCGCTGCAGTACCAGCGAGTGCATGAGCGTCGGGCGCATGCAGTACCTGAGCGCGGCGTAGATGAGACTGCTTTGTGCCGTGGCGAAGAGGATCCCATAGTACGAGGCTGAGAAGAGGCTCACGCTGCCACCCTCGCGCAGCGCGCCGAACTGCTGATAGTTGAAGAACTTGTTGCCTGCCACGAAGCGGTTGTTGCCCAGCATGGCCGACGGCTCGAAGCTGTCGAAACTGCTGCGGCCGTCGGGCCCGTACGTCATGGTCATGGTGGAGTGCCCGTGGTCCATGCCGCCGCAGTTGGGCTCCGAGCTGTTGTAAACGGAACTGGCGCTGTAGAACCCGCCCTCCTTGTGCACCCCCATACCTGCTGCGACCCGGCACGTCAAGACCCGTCGTTTGTCCGGCGAATTCCAGAGTGAGAACCCACAACGACGCAAGCAAAGTATGGTGGCATGTGTGTAGAAGACTGGGCCAGGCTGATGGAATTGATACCGAAACTGCTGAAAAGCTCCGACTCTCTACTGTGGGACCGGGACAGTTGAGCTGGACTGTTTGTCATCTGGACCCGGGAATTCCGGATACGGAACCGGGCACCAATCACTTGCGGTTTGTATGCTCAAGATTTCAAACTGTGCGCAGGAAATACTCACTCGACTCTTTGCAACGCACGCCGGTCTCCCGAATCACGGCTGTTCACTTGACCATTATCATTGTCGTGTTGCTTCACCAATCTGCTGTAACTTACCATTATCTACACTGTAGATTCTACAGTCCGTTTGAAGAGAGAAACCGATTTCAAGCGCAGTCACGTGCCCCAACGGGACCATTTCCGGATAAATCTCTGACTTATCAGCGTTTATACTGATCTTTTAGCGTGTATTTTCCGTTCAGAAACCAGCATCACTTAAGTGAACGCGCTTGTGGTGCTGCCGCCACCTCAACGCGCAAACCAGAATTTGGAGATGATTTACCACTGGTCTCAATGCAGATTGGGGTAAGTGGGGGCAGTAGGCAAAATTGACAGTCAGGAACGCTCAGCTGCTTCACGAAATGTTGGGCGTAAAGTGAAGAATGTCAACCAACGTAGCGTATAGCGGGTTTTACGACGCACACGCGTGCTTGTTTTACTTAAGAACTTCTGTTGTAGAAGGCAGCAAGATACAACAGACGAAGGGTGGTGTGTCGGTGCTAATGCCGGCCGCATCAACTACAGGGTAAGCTACTACGGGGTAAGCACCCCAGAGTACAGTATTTGTTTTACCAGGGTGTCGGATAGAGTGTGTACTGTACATACATGTACCACTTGTGGACATTTCCAAAGTGCCGGGTGTTGTCTGTAAAAACACCAGTGCACCATCATGCTCAGCGGGTTGGGTCTCCGCTGTGTAAGAACGGAAACGCGGGACAAACTGTCAGCATCTTCCATTCCGGCTCGCGCTGAGGGCATGAGCCGGACCATATTGTCTGGGCCAAGTTGGCCCGGCCAACAGCCAAATTGGCCGTCAATTGACCAGCTTAACGACACCACTGCGCTGCTTCCAGACAGTGGGGCTATCGTCCATGGGTGTATCATTGAAAGCGTTACATGTATTCGGCTCCCTTGTGCGAGCTGCAACGGGTGCAGGTGGGAAAGGAAATGCATTCACGCTGAAAGGCGTGATTCAGTTACAACCAGGCGAGCAGACGCGGAGTCTACACCGTAGGTGCATACCGGTACATGCACATCCATATACGTTCAATACTTCTGTGTAATACGTATCGAGCAACGGCGCCGTGTTGTCCCATGCCAGCTGCTACCGTTCTGGCCCCCGTGTGCCTAGTTCGATCTCCGCCCAGGCGACAAGTTGCCGCCGACAACGAACTCTTGACTCAAGAGTCTTGAGTGCAACGCGTAGGTCAGTCCTACTTTGCTGACTTAACTTAGTAACTCGCGCTATTGTACACGACACAAGTCATGATACCAGAATCTCGCCGCGTTTTTGGGCATGTTATATTGGAAAAACCTATGGTGATAGTTAGATATATAGTATTTACACGCCTGTTTTCCACGAAAATGAGCTCTGTTTCCCCTAATTCTGCTTCGTTTTAACGCTACGTGCGCTCAAAAACCAAGTCTGCTTTTCACAGCTTTCTAAAAGGGAAAGGGCTTTTATCCAATTGGTTAAGAAGCCCAATTCATATGGATTTCACGAGAAGGTTCGTCTTGAGTGCAAACTGGTCAAGATTATCGAGAACAATTTGTATCAAGTTTTAAGGTATAACTAGCTGTTGATCTCCCCCTCCGAGATTTCTGCAAATCGAAATATTAAATCATACAGTTATCAGGTCCACCTCGAGCGAGGCATCTTGCGGTCGACGCACCTCGAAGTTTGTGTCGGGATTCTCTTTCATCTCGTTCATTATGCGTGGCACGGTCAGTTCTGAACTCCCAAGACACTCAGCTATCAGTTCCCGTGCTCTGCGTCCTCTGAAGTTGCCTAGTTTTTTTGTGCCTTAAAAAAGGTGTAGCAGTACACGATAAACACCCCCTCTCGAGGGGGAAGTTCGTGTCTACTTGGCATCGTCCTCGTTTCAAAATGAGCGTTTCCACGCGCGAGCTGTGCTAGATATATTATGCAGACGTTAACGATTGCAATGGTGTGCGGTACAGCTACTGCTCTTAAGAACTGACGAAGCTGCACTCGTTACCGCGCGGTGCACCAATTTCTGGTACCATGACTTGTGTCGTGTACAATACCACAGTGCATGTTATGGTATAGTGCCTTGACGTGCGAACTCCATACGCGGCGCTGCAGTTCCTTGCGTACGTTTGCCATCCAGCAGCAACGCCATCCGGTGGCTATCAGGTGAGCGCGGAGAGTGATCCGTTTCCAACGCCACGCACATCGGCGACTCTGCAGACTCAAATCGTTTTGATGTGTGCGGCAGTTATTACCGGTAGCTGCTGCTACCACTGCATCCCCACCCCAACCGCGGAAAAAGGCAGGAGCCCCAGATGTTGAGGCAACGAACTGCTCTCGCTGGCAACTTTTAGCGAGCTAGTTCTACCGAAGGCGTGATCACGCCACTCACGCAGCCAGTGATTTTCTGCAGCATCGCGGCGTCTGCATCGTGCGTACCAATGCCGAGCAATCTACGTCGTGCGTGCCATGCTGAGCAACAACCACCAACTCCTCCGCCTGCACGCACCCAACTCGCACAGTTCACTTCAACTTACTTGGCCCTAGCCAGCCTGCACACTTGAGGTTTGTATGGCATACAAAACGCTAGTTCGGGAGTCATTCGCCTCAAAGAACACCAAGCGCAGAAGTCCGCCCTCCTCCAGCCCCGCTGAGCCGCCATGACGTCCATCTTCAGCGCCGGCCAGTCCATCTCCAGCATCGGCAAGTCCATGACGGCCATCGCGCGCGTGGAGGAGCACCTGGCCACGTTCATGAAGAAGGTCTCACTGCGGCATTCCAGCTACTGAGCTAGCAGCGCTCTAATGCGCTTCTCTATCCATCGCAGGTGATTTACTTTGAGAAGTTCTTCCAGCGCATGGGACCGAATCTGCCGACGTGTGCGTCGCTCGATCTTGTCATCTTTTGGTTATGGCTGGCCGCTGTGCTGACTAGGTGCTGCTGGAATTGTGCGTGCAGGTCTCATGGACACGGCAGAGCTGCTCTTCCAGCGCTGCTACGAGTACCGAGACGAGATCCGCGACGAGCTAGAGTGCGTTCACCTGGCGCGAGGGACTGCAGAGGGCGCATGCTAATGTTGTGGTGCGTTGTTTCCGGACCAGATCGACCGTCGCGTACGTGGCGGATGCTGGCCGCTGGGTTGTCGGCATGGGGGACTGGAACAGCAAGATGGAGAAACGGCTGAACCAGATCAGCGAGCTGGTGCTGCTGGCTAACACGTTGCTCACCGAGTATGCAGTGACAGGTGAAGTGGGTGCTGAAGGTTGCCGCGACGAACTGGACGCGTACCTGCAGATTTTGTCCGCAACAATCACGCTCAAGAACGCGCCCGTGAACGCCAAGAACAATACTTCGAATGGCCGACCCCCTGTTGCTCGAGCTCAATCAACTTCGGCGACAGAATTTAGCTCCGAAATGTCTGCTCTTGGCACGGAAATCACCGGCGCGTTCTCGGAGATGTTTGGCACCAAGGACTTGAGCAGACCTGCGTCGTCTGGTACTATCGGCCAGACGTCAAATCCACAGAGCGCTGTCCGTGCTGACAGTGACAATGACGCTATGAACCCATTTACAGAATCGTACCGGCGCCCTGTTGACCCGTATGCAAGGGCTGCGAGCAGCGCGGGTGCTTCTGTAAGTAGCAGTATCCAAAGCTTGCCTGATCCTTCGGCAGGAGGAGCTCTGACAGTTGGGACAGCTCCAGATTATCCTCTGTCAGACGGAGACACTCCGGAGGGTCCACTAAGTCCTGTGAGCTTGGGTGAGTATGAGTGTCTGGAGATGGACTCTATTCCTAAGTACGCAGCATTCAAGTCATCGGCTCAACTTGCCGCGCGACGCCAGTACACGCCAGGGAGTATGGCCAACAGCATGACAAGTGACAGTGGTCGAAGTGTCTACAGTGAATCTAGTGCTGAATATCACGAGCTTTTCCCACTGCCACCGTCGGCCCAAGCAGTTTCCAAAAGCTTGAGTTCGCTGGTTACGACTGCGAACCAAAAGAAGCCAGCTCCAAGACCGATCATGGACATGAACTACTCGTACGATTTCCAGTGTGAGGTGGCTCACAACCCGTTCCTATCGCCGAACACCCCCGGGCCGATGGCGGCGCCTCCAGGCGAAGCAACTCTAAGTCATGTATCGTTATCATCGGATCAGCAGTCGGTCCAGTCCGTTGAAAGCCGCCCAGAAAACAACTCGCTATCAACAATGGCACCCTCGGCTATAGCTACAGCTTCCGCGGGTGTGGCGCCGGATCATCCACCTGTGCTCGGTATTATTTCGACCTCTGCCGTGCCTACTCCACGAAACGAGCCTTTCCTCGGTACGGTTGCTCCGACGCCAGCGTTGCACCCCGCCATCGACTATAGCCAAGCTCAAATTCATGCACCCAGCGGGCAGGCCACCAGCGCAACAGGATGGAGCGCGAATGCAAGCATCACGGCAGCTAGTAGCATTCCCGAAGAAGACGCGACTGAAGCGCTTGTGGCAGCACTGAAAGCCTCTGCTGCTGAGCACGGGAGCCACGATGACAGTGACCACGACTTTGATCTTTTTGGAGTAGGCAAAACGTAAGCCGGCAACAGAAGAAGCTCAGTATCATATCGCGTCTTTCCTCACCACTATTACCTCAGTTTCCGTGCGCTCAGTGCTGGTCGTCCTTGTGGCGCTTGTAGTGCTCGGACGAGTCCGGGAGCGGAGGGGCGACCTCGATGTTGAGACGCTGGCGCAGCTCTTCAATCGGCGTCTCGAGCTCCTCCTCGTACATGACGCAGTGCAGCGAGTGCGCCTTCTTGGACGCGCGCGAGGCCCACGGCACGTACACGCTCAGGAGCAGGCAGCGCTCCTCGCTGGAGAGCCGCAGCGGGCCCACGAAGGCGCTGAGCGCGCTGACGGGCAGCTGCGAGTGCGCCATCTCGACGTACTTGAGCACGATCTCGCCCAGCACCGTGGGGGGCACGCCGAAGAGCGTGTGCCAGAAGTCGTGCAACTCGCGGTGGCGCTGCATGACGTAGGCCAGCTCCGGGTCGTCCACGAAGCGCACGAGCGAGCGGCCGTCGGCGTCGAAGCCGTGCGAGTCCATGAACGTGGCGTAGTGGCGTCCGAACGCGTCGGCGGGCAGCGCGCGCAGACGCTCCATGTCCATCTGCTCGCTGCGGATCGCCGGCTTCTCGGCCAGGACGCGCGCGCCCACGGGGTCGGCGCACATGCGCGCGTGGATGCGGCGCAGCGCGTCGCGGCCCGTGGCCTCGCCCAGCGCGGCCAGCATGTCGCCGCGCTCCGGGTTCGCGAACACGGCGAGCGCCGACGTGGCGGCCAGCACGAGCTTCTGCAGCGGCGTCGTGGGCATGTGCGACGCGTACTGCACGCGGCGCTGCGGCTCGCCCGCCACGGGGCCCAGCGCCTGGTGCGCGTAGCCCGCCGCAGCCTTTGGGGCCGACGGGGCGGCGCGCGTGAGCACGCGCGAGGCTGCGGCCGCCACGCGGGGGCGCAGCAGCATCGGGGCCATGGCAGCTTCCGTCTGATCTGATGCGCGTGGCCCATGCGGCGGCTGTGGCTGTGTGGCGCACACCACCTTGTCGCCCGTTCGCATTGGCTGAAAACCCGCCGGCGGGGAGATGGGTACAGGACGCACGTGGGTACGATCTTGCGCTGCCCGCTTAGGTGCGAGCGCGGCCGCAGAAGAAGGCCGGGAGACAAGGGGCGCCACCGCGAGCGGACGAGCGATGGCGGACAGCAGGCGCGTGTTCGTGCAGGCGGCGGCGCAGCGCGGCGCGCGCGTGGAGGTCGGCGCGCCCGTCATGGCGTTCGTGCTGCCCACGGACTCGTGGCTCTCGGTCGTCAACGAGTTCCTCATGGTCCGAGCCGAGCCGCTCCACGTCCCGCGGACTTGTTGTGCTCGGAGCTGACGTGCCTGTGTCTGCGTGTCTGCGTGTGTGGGTGTGGGTGTGGGTGTTGCCGCCGCAGAGCTGCAATGACGACGACGTGGAGGTGGAGCAGCGGCCGCCGGGACTGCTGGAGCGCTGCGTCGTGCTGCAGGCGACGACGCTGGAGCAGGTCGCGGACCCGGCCAGCTGCGAGGACGGCAAGCAGTACGTGCTGTGCATGAGCGCCGACGACGCCGTGCGGCTGCAGAAGCAAAAGTTCGGCGACAGCAGCGCCAGCAGCGTCACGGGACCCAGCGACGCCGACGCGCTGGCTCGCGGCAGCATCGCGCTCACGGACCAGCTCGAGTCGCTGGAGGAGCTCGACTACTACTTCGACGACGCCGGCACACTGCGCCACTGCCGCACGAACCAGGCCGTCTACGAGCTCATGAGCGACGAGCGCCGCGCTGGCGAGCTGGACGACATCGTGAAGGCTGCCATCTTCCACATCCAGATGGAGATGCTGGCCGAGCTGGCCTTCAAGCAGGCGCGCGTCCCGCTGGACCCTCGTTCGGATGAACCGAAGGATGCTCGCTCGAGCGTCTTCCTCACGTCGGACTGGCGCAGCAACGCCAACTTGTTAGTGGTAGTGAACGGCGGGCGTGGCGCACAGCCTGGAATTTGGAGCCGAGATCTGCTGATTCAGGAAGGCTTGGAGCTGGGCTCCATGCTGCCAGTCATGCGCCGCGCTACTGCCACCAACTTCGCGGTGGCCGTGCTAAACCCCTCCACGAACAACGTGACCATCGGGAACGATACGTTCCCAATCCGCGGTAATTCGTCACCGGATGAGCACATACTCTACGTGTGGGACAACATTATATCGCGTGCACAGGCTCGCAACGTGTACTTTTTGGCGTACTCTTTCGGTGCCAAGTCAGTGCTGACACTCATCCAACAGCGCGAAGAACAAGTGGTGAAACGTGTTAATGCACTTGTATTTGCAGAGGGAGCGTACCGCATGGACCCGTCAATGACGCCTCCGACTGTGGCCCAATTTCTGAAGCAACGGGCGATTAACTTTAAGGGCGATTCGCAAATTGCTGTGGGCGCTCATATCCCTGTAGAAGAAGAAAAGCTGTCGTGCAGTTGCTTATCGGTTGGCGACCTGACCGCATCAGCTGACGGCAAGGCACCACCGGCACCGGCACCTGCATCTGCACTGATGAAGCGTAGCAGTAGCAACAAGGCACGCACGATCAGTCTTTCTTTGGAAACAACGTTCACGTACTTCGTAGCTGCTCGTGATCGTGGCTGCAGTGCGGCACAGTTTATTTCAGAGTCAGAAGCCAAGACACGGTCGTGGCTCGGAAACGTTATTCGCCACCGTTTGGACTCGTTGAAACCTCGGAAACAGAGTCGTCGTCTAAGTACAGCAATGGGTGCCAATGCGAGCGAGTCTCCGCATCACAGGAAAACTGCTCGTCGATCGTCGTTGGATACGGATGCAAGTACATCTTCAGCGATGCGAGCATCCATCGCCAGCAGCCGTAGTAGCAACTCAAGCCATCACTCTCACGGAGTATCCGTAAGTGACTTTGACTTGATCAAGGTCATTGGTAAAGGATCGATCGGAAAGGTCTTCCTCGTCCGCAAGAAGGACACGCACATTGTGTATGCTATGAAGGTGCTTCGCAAGAAAAACGTGGTCCGGCACGGTTTGGAAGAGCACATCAAGACGGAGCGCCTCATTCTCGAAGAAATCGACCACCCCTTCATTGCACGGCTGCGGTTTTCATTCCAGACTAAGGATAAGCTGTATCTCGTGACTGACTATTGCTCTGGCGGAGAACTCTTCCATCACATGTCAGATGATGGCTTCTCTTACGATTTATCTCGATTCTACGCGGCCGAGCTGGTACTTGGGCTTGAGCATCTCCACCGACTGAAGGTGGCGTACCGCGATCTCAAGCCAGAGAACATTCTTGTTGAAGCTTCTGGCCACCTGCGCATTACAGATTTTGGACTGTCCAAACTCAATGTGGTTTCAGACAAGGGTGCGCAGACACTTGTGGGTAGCCCTGAGTATTTGGCCCCCGAGGTGTACAATATGCAGAAATATGGATACGCTGTAGACTGGTGGTCGCTGGGAGTGTTCCTCTATGAAATGCTCACGGGCGCGCATCCATTCTTCGACGACAACCGCGAGATTATGGTAAAGAAGATCATGACGCCTGGGTCCGTGAGCACGATGATGCCGCCCGAGATGCCTCCCGAGGCTGCGTCATTGATTTGCGGACTGCTGACGTTTAATCCGGCGGAGCGGCTGGGCTCGCGGGGCGCGCAGGAGCTACGCGACCATCCATTTTTTGCAGGTATACCCTGGGACGCGCTGATGCAGCGCGAGGTGACGCCGCCGTGGCACCCGGTGGTGCAGGACGAACTGGACGTGGGCAACTTCGATGCCGAGTTTACATCCGAGCCCGTGGTGGATAGCGTGTGCACGCACCAGTCCATGGTGCTGAGCGCCACGTTCGCCGACTTTACCTTCAACCCGAGCATCTCAGACTCGATGCGTAAGCGATGAAGCGTAGAAAAAAGAAGTAAGAGGATGAGCTCACAACGGCAAGCTAGCTGGTCTGCTCGTTTTGGTTGCACCCTAGACCCTTTCAAAATGCTCTGAGCTCCCCAGCGTAAGCGCTTGCAAGAAAATGAGCGGATAGTTGTGTACGTGCGTGTAGTGAGTCGGGCAACAATGCAGTTTCAGTCTTTGTGGACACGGCGTGACACTTACGCGACAACCCGCCTCGATCCCAATGTGTCATAACGGGCAGCGCTGAACGCTCTTGATCAGCGCCGACTTGGCGTCATTGCTGCCCAGTGCCGGTGGCCCCGTTGGTCATCTCCGGCCGCTGGTCACCAACCAAAGGCCCAAGGCACGCCTGTAACGGCCTTGGCGACGTTGAAGTGGACGGACCAATCGCAGGGCCCGTAGGCGAGAACTTCAAGCCGCGTAACGGCCGATCCTGCACCCAAGTCATTAGACCCAAGGGCGGTCGAAGGATGACAACACCCTCCTCGGGCGCTCGTGGCGCAGGTGGCGCTCTCGCGCCATTGCCCGCGCCAGCCAGCAGCCTGCAGCTGTATGTAGTAACACAGCACACAGCACAGCACAGCAGCGCACTGGGTTGCGATAGCGGCGACGCCACCACCCGCCGCCTTCCGTGCTGGGAAAAAGGCTCATGACATCCCATTGCTATTCCTGGGGGTTTCGAAACGCCCCGACTTCCGCCGCGCTTGCCGGCGTCTTCTCCCGAGAACGGCGGCCAGCATCGGCGGCGCCGTCGCCCGCCCTCCGGCCCAATCCCGCATTTGGCGCCGTCACCTCAGCCACGAGCGAGCTCCTGGCCCAGGAATCCTGGGAGCAGATACCGTGGGCGACCTGCACCAGCCATCGCCGCCATCGCCGCCATCGGTCCCGCCCGCGCCCTTTCACGCACCGCCAAGATCGCGGAATCTTATTCAGACGCTCGCCGTGCGTGTTGCGCGACGAGCTCCTCACAATCCGAGCGGACGAGTCCCGCGCACTGCGAGTGTCCGCCCAGCGCCATGCTCAACATCCAACTGCCCGAGCACGCGGCGGTGAAGCGCGACAGCGGCTCGCCGTCCTCGCCGTCGCACGCGCCGCAGACCGACGGCGAGCAGGACCTGGCCGCGTTCCTGGAGATCGGCTCGCCCTACGGCTTCAAGCACGACGTGCACATCCACTACAACTTCCAGGAGGCCCGCTTCGAGGGCATCCCGGACAACTTCGCTGACTACCTCGTGTCCGGCGTCTTGGAGCGAGGACGCGCAGACACGCTCTGCACCGTTGACGCCGCGTCGCCAGTGCTCCGGCCGGGGCGCCGAGCCAAGCGGACGCGCACGAGCTCGGCCCCGCCCGGCAGCTTGAGTCTCTCCAGCATGTTCGGCGGCCTCGACCCCGTGGGCTGCAACGACCCCGTCAAGATACTCAACCAGCACTTCAAGCTGCCGTTCCGCCAGGTGCCCCGCGTGGCTCTGCCGGGCTACGACGAGCGCGTGCCGGCCGTGCTAGTCATGCTGCAGCAACACTTCGTCGCCAAGCAGGGATACCTCGTGCCGCACATCTTCCGAGAATCGCCAAGCAAGTCCGAGCGCGACCAAGCCATGCGCGACATCAACTGCGGCGCCTTTCGGGGAGCCGAGCATGACGTCCGAGTGTTGGCCGACTTGATCAAACTATGGTTTCGAGAGCTACCCGTGCCCATTCTGCATGAAATATCCCCGGGGGAAATGGAACGCCTCGCGTCCGCTGAAAACGCAGAGCTAGAGGTGCTGAGCCTGCTGGGTGATCTGGAGCGCAGTATCGTGCTGTGGCTAGCTGACCTGCTGGCCTACGTGGCCGAGTACCAACCGCACAACCACATGGGCGTGGACCAGCTCGCCATCGTTATCGCACCAAACCTCGTGCGTCTCGAGACGGAGAACCCCATGCTAGCCGTAGCCCTCTCAAAAGCTGCTGTCGATCTGTTCCGAGGCGTACTACGGGCACGGTTCCAGCGTCGACAAGAGTTGAAGACAGCTGGAGTCGTTCAAGGTGAAGACCACGGCGAGCCAGTGAAAGCGTAGTCATCCTCGTGTATTATGATCTTCAAGTGTTTTTTGATACCCTACATGTGCATGTACGTATGAGCCTCGGCAGTGAGTGTCTGGCGGCATTCGATGGATAAGACGATCATAATCTAGTGTCAATTTGTTTCAAGTCGGCAACTACTGTAGTTTGCCGCAGTTTGGCAGCGACTGATTTTAGGGAAGTTGGGTCTATCGTGGTTGTGATCTGTCTCCTGTGTGTATCCGTGTGCCCGTCCAAACGTAGAGTGACATGCAGGACACAAACAAAACCAAACGCGTCCATGCCATAGAGGGACAACTATGCTACTACTTACAAGCTAGGCTGCCAGGCAGGTGCTATATCTCTATCTCTGAGCTCGAAGCCGCCATCGAGCACCCTGTACGCGGGTCGTTAGTACAGATAGGGCTGTAATTTCTCGATTCGGATCTCATCCTGGCAGAGGCTCTCTTCCAGAGCAGCCATAGCGTTGAGGAAGTAGGCACGATCCTCAAGGAACTTCGCTCGGGACCGGCGTCCCATCCGTTGGCGCTCCTCTATGGAGAGCAGCAGAATTTGCTCCACCCCTCGTTCGATGTCAGCAACATCCACTTGCGCCAGCGGCATAAATAAGTCACCCTTTGTCTGCCACCACCACGGGTGCTGTTGTCCTACGAGTACACCACTCTTCTCGTCCACCAGCTCGTTCATCGGCGGCACGTTTGTCGTCAGGATAAGTGCGCCGACACTGCGAGCTTCGTTAATGTAGTGCCCGAATCCCTCCGTCTCGCTCGGGCACAGGTGGAGGCCGATCTCGTTCTGTAATCGGTCCTTCTCTTCTGCGGGCACTGAGCCGCATGCGTAGTCCACGTTTTGCAGTCGCCATGTCTCTTTCGTACCAAATTGCTCCTCTATCCACTCGCACAAATCGGCCTTAATAACTCTGATGATCAGCTGCGGCCACTCCGGGTGCAATGCCCACGCCTGCAGAATTACCCGCGTGTTCTTGAAAGGACTCCACCCTGCAAGATGCAGAAACGATGTCCAGTCGCGCTGCACCGCCGGCTGGTACAAGTCGCGGCTCGTGTGCTTGGTGTAGAATACCGAGTACGAGAGTTGGTGTCGATGCCTGTACTCGAGCACTTTCTTGAGCCCGACGCGGTTCTTGACCATCATGACGCCAACCGTGGGGTTGTCAAGCTCGTGCCGGTCGAAGAATTCGACGTTCTGCATCATCCAAATCGTTTTCTCCTTGGGCGCGTGGAAGTTTGGGTAGTATTTTTTGTCCACGGGGTGTCGCTCCAGGTAGATATCAATGACGGAGGGGGGCATGTCGAGACGTTTGACCGCCTGGTCGTCGCTGTAGCTGTCGCTTTCCTGCTCACCGTTGCCCCTGTACGAATACACAGGCCTGCCCGAGGGCAGCGCGTTGAGGTAGAGCTCGAAGTCCAGCAGCACTCCGGGTGAGTCGCTGGGCGTGACGACGTTGATGCAGTAGGCGGACTTGGAGCTGATGGCCTCGTGGCCCTGGCCGCGCGTCTGCAGGAAGAAGCCGGGCGGCAGGCTCATCTGGCGCTCTCGTTCGGCCTCCTCCTCCCGCTCGGCCAGCAGCTTGAGCTGAAGCGCCTGGTTCTCGGCGTGCGTCTCAGCCTGGAAGGTCTCTCCCTGCCCGCCGCGGTCCTCGCGCGGGTCGGCAGCGGCGTGCAGCGGCTTCTGCTCGCCGCGGATCGTGGGCTTGGGCTGCTGTGCCGCCGCCTCGTTGCGCCTGCGCTCCTCCTCCTTCTGCTGCAGCGCCAACTCGCGCGGAGACACGTACAGCGACTGGAACAGCAGCTTGAGCGGCGGCGCCAGCTCCGCGCTCGTGGGCGTGGGCGCCAGCAGCGAGTGCGAGGCCAGCGTGACGTTGCAGAACTCCGAGTGCAGCTGGATCTGCGGCAGCAGCGCGAAGAACGCCAGCTGCAGCAGGCTGCCGATCAGCACCAGCAGGAACACGCACGCGCGCAGCAGGAAGCGCGGCCCCGAGGACTCGCCCATCGTGCCCCGCGGGAAGACTGAGAGGAGCCGTTATGCTAGTGCACCAAAGGGAGGGCTCGCACCCGTGTGCGCCACACCAACTTGTGCTCTCGGTGTGCGCCACACCAATCCCGACGTCGGTGTGCGCCACACCACAGCCCCATCTTCCCCATTCTGATACGATGCTGCCGCGGCTGCTGCTGCTGGCGGCGCTGCTCGCGCGCGCGGAGCCCGCCGTGCGCCGCGGCGGGGCCGCGCCCATGCCGCCGCCCGCGCGCGCGCACTGCCGCGTGTTCGTGGTGGCGGCGCGCTCGCACACGCGCGTGCTGGCGCTGCAGAACGCCTACGAGACGGACGCCATCAGCGTGTACGACCAGGCGCCGGCGCTGCGCTCGCTGCTGCCCGAGGCGCCGCCGGCGGACGCGCAGGACGAGAAGCGCGGCGCGAGCGACGCGTACCAGGCGCTGCGCCCCGCGCTCGAGCAAGCCGCCGAGTGGCTCAAGCCGCGCGTGGACCCGGCGCGGTGCTACGCGCACTTCGTGCTGGCCGACTCGGAGCTGGGGCCGCACGCGCACGCGCCGGACGGGGCCAAGTCCGCCGCCGCCGCGCGCGCCAGCAGGCGCCTCGACCAGCTGCGCGACCGCGCGCGTGGCGACGGCCGCTTCCCCTTCGCGCTCAACGCGCCGACGCTCGACGTCGATGCGGACGCCGACAGCGTCACGCCCAGCGGCGACCTGCGCGTGGTGTCGTCCGCGTGGCGCCGCTACTTCCACGTGGTGGGGACCAACTACTTCTCCGGCCGCGTGGCGCCGTCGCTCAGCCCCGGACAGGTGGAGGTCTTTGGCGTGCTCCACGTGGACGCCGGGGGCCGCGCGGGCATGGCAGCGTCCGAGTCAGACGCGGACGCGGCGGAGATGGTGTTTGACGTGCGTGAGCGCTGGAGGCGCAGCAAGAGGCAGCGACAGGTCAGCGTGGCGCTCAACACGAGCGACTTCTACGGGCGCGAGTACCCGGGATTCAGTCGGACCCAGGTGCGGCGCGCGGTGGTGACGCTCGTGCAGCAGGAGACCAAGCGGACAGAGGAAGAGACACCGCACCCTTGCTT
>BSXT01001405.1:0-16059 GCA_030267785.1 Phytophthora fragariaefolia
GTACCTCCACCACTACTCGAAGAACTTCGCGGCAACGATCCGTCCGTTGTCGCAGCTTCTGAAGGCAGACGCCGCGTGGTCGTGGCGTCCTGAGCACCAGACGGCTTTTGACGCGGTGAAGACGAGCTTGTCCACCGCGCCCGTCTTGATGCTGCCCGACCACTCGAGGCCTTCCACGTGGTGTGCGACGCGAGCGACTTCGCGATTGGCTGCGCCCTCATGCAATTTGACGACGAGGGACGCGAGCGAGTGGTGAGCTACCAGTCGCGTCAGCTGAAGCCGGCAGAGCGGAACTACCCTGTGCACGACAAGGAATTGCTGGTCATGCGCTACGCAGTCATCAAGTTTCGTGTGTACCTCTTGGGTGAACAGACCTTCGCTATTTACACGGACCATGCGTCACTTCGCACGGCGACAAAGAGCCCTCACTTGTCCCAGCGCATGGCACGGTGGCTCTCCCTCTTCTCCGAGTACAATTTCGTCGTGCATTACAAGCCGGGCAAGACGAACATCCTCGCCGACGCTCTCTCGCGTCGGCCAGACTACGTGCAGTCGGGTCGCCACGCAGTTGGTGACGAGGACGACGATGAGTGTGCTGTGTGCATCGCTAAAGAGGTCGCTGCAGTAGAAGTCGCAGCGACTACTCCGCTCCAAGACTTGATATCGGCCGCGTACGAGTCGGACGCGGCGTGTACCGCGATGATCAAGTACTTGAGGGACCCGTCCGACACGGCGCGGCGACGATTGTCTACACGGAGCCGCGCCCGTATTGATCGATACCAACTGGAAGGAAACCTGCTGACCTACAGCGTCGATCGTGCAGACCCACCGCGCATCGTCGTCCCGCTGGACGACGATCTTCGGGCTCGACTGATTCACGAGTTCCATGACGCTCCCAGCGTCGGCCACCTCGGACGCGAGAAGACTTTCGCGTCGCTTTCGCGAGACTTTTACTGGCCGCACATGTACAAGTGGGTGCTGAAGTGGTACGCTTCTGCAAAGCGTGCCAGCGCGTCAAGCCGTCGCAGTCGAAGCAGGCCCTGCTTCGACCCCTCCCAGTTGCAGCGGATCCGTGGTCCTTCGTGAGCATGGACTTTGTCTTCGGGTTACCCCGCGATGCCCAAGGCCGTACTGGTATACTCGTCTTCGTGGATCGCTTCAGCAAGATGGTTCATCTCGCTCCCGTTGCCGCCACCATCACCGCGCAACAGTCCGCGGCGATCTTTCTCGACATCGTCTATCGCCATCACGGCATCCCGACCTCGATCGTGTCTGATCGAGATCCCCGCTTCACCGCCGCCTTCTGGAAGGAGTTGTTCAAGCTGGTGGGGACGCGGTTGGCGATGTCCACCGCGTCGCATCCAGAGACGGACGGCCAGACAGAACGCGCGAATCGCGTCGTTGAAGATGTGTTGAGGAGCTTCGCCACATCATTCCGGCCCTGGAGCTCGTTCCTCCCCATGGTCGAGTTCGCCATCAACAACGCGGAACACGCGTCGACGGGGCTTACACCGTTCTACATCAACTTCGGGCGACACCCGCGCGTTCCGGCACTCCTCGGTATGGAGCGCCCGATAGGTCCCGATGGGGATCCAGATGATGACACTGGCTGTGACCGAGATCACGACGAGACCTCCGCACGAGTGAACGGGGTCCTCACCCGACACGGGACTCGCTCCGCAACCAGAGTAACGCGCGCTCGTGCCGCCACGAGCGCGACGCCGACGAGATCCGCCGGGATGCCAACGCCCCTGACGCGTGCCAGCACCACCACAAGGACAGCTTCATCAGACATTGCAGCCTGGACCAACCGGACACTGATCAACCCCAGTCAGCGTCGTCGCGGAATCGAACTACAAGACGAATCGGGCGCGGGCGAGGTCGCCGAGCCTCCCCCATCCAACTTTCTCCCGAACCCGGAGCCGCAGCCGCGGGACGCGGCGGCTGTCAATGCGTTCCTACAACAGCGCGAATCCGTGATGCGCTACGTACGCGACGCGATCGCCACTGCCGTCGACCGCCAAAAGGAATACGCCGATCAACGTGGCCGCAAGAACTTGGAACGATTTGCCGTGGGCGACCGAGTCCTTTTGTCCACGATCGGCATTCAACCTGCACTCGTTACCAATCTCGGCGCAAGCAAGCTCGCGCCCCGCTACATTGGTCCGTTCAAGATATTAAAGGTTCTGGGTGATGCCTATATGCTACAGCTGCCTACTGCACTACGGCTCCATCCGACCTATTACGTTGGCCGCCTCCGGCGTTATCATCCGGCGGCTATCCCTAGCGACGCTGATGCTCCCACGGTCCAGCGTCCCGACCCCGGTCCCAGCGCTGCGGCCCCGGCGCAGCGCTCCACAGCTCGCTACGAACCTCCGTCAGTTCCCGCTCCAGGCGCTCTATCCGCTCCAGCGCGCGCCGCTGCCAGTCGTCTGCCTCCTCCCGGCGGTCACGCTACCCGATTCCGGCGTGACGGCCCTGCGCCTCTGGTGGATAGCGCGGGCCACGAATGTCACATCGTGGGGGCGATCATGGGGCACGACGATAGTCGTCGTGCCGCTCCGCAGCGTGTGCGTACGGGTCGTGGTACTCGCGCCCACGCCGGCCCAATCCCACTGCATCGGCGATACCTCGTCCGCTGGCTTGGGCCGATGGATGATAGCTGGGAGCCGCGAGGGGTGTTGCTCGCGGACGTTCCGGACTGTGTGGAGGCATACGAGGCAAGCCTCCCACAGGGCGCGACTCCTCGTCGCGCCTAGCTTCATGCAGCGCGCGCTGGTGCAGCCCCACCAGCTTGCGCTCGGTTTCGGAGAGGGGGGTGAAATTGGTGATCCGCTCCCAGTCGACGGCGCTTGGCCGCGCTATGGAGTACCCGCGACAACTCGGACACCCAAGTCTGCAAATGAGCTTCAAGATCCGTGTTGCTCTCACCTTGAGTGGGGAGTGATGTGACGGGCTTCCGTCACATGGTTGCCATCGCGTGTGCGCGATGGCCAATCAGCACTCTCCGATGTTTGGTGGACACGGCGCTCTCGGCATGAGAGCGCCTCGATAACAATGAATCTCAGAGTTACTTTTCCCTTATTTCCTGCGCTACAGTGTACGTCGGTAACGGGTTCGTATTAGCCCGTTACACACTATGACAAAGTGTAAAGAGTAAATACTAGTACGAGTATTTTGTAGCTGTGCTCGTGCTGCCTGTCGGTTATTATCTCTCGCCAACCGTACAGCTGAAAACAATATTGCGGTCCTTGCCAAGCGGATTATTCAACTGAATAACGATCGTTGCTACTTTACGGACGAGTGTTCGTGCCGTACACAGATACGGTCAAGAGAGCGAGTGGCGACCGCCAACGTCTGTGGCGATATCGCTCCGGATAAGGAGTTTCATGGCCGATAGATCAACGCCGACGCTCAGTTGAGTTTGTCCTTCCAAGGCCAGTGTGAGGAACGTGGTGGTGTTGCGTGATCGCAGCCACACACACTCAAGCAGAGCTCGCACGCCTCGAATGGGATCAGCCAGACACTTCAACTTGTGTCCGAACCCCAGCCTACACTTGGTGTGCGTCGTCGGCGTCGAAGATGATGGTCTGATTCCAGTGTGCTGCGTTTCAACGCTCCCCGTATGCCCTGCAAGCTTGGACCAACCTTGCAATAGCTTGCTCAAATAGTGAGGGCGAGTCTGCAAGGGCTCGCTTCAGCGATACGATGAACACTGGTATCGCAAAATGACGTTGAGACGATCTCGACAGGGGGCGATGCGCCGGCAAAGCCAGGTTTCCTATATGCGAGCAGTAGGCGGAGCTCCCTGGGACTTGTCAACGGGACGGCGCTGAATGCCCTGGTCCGGCGATCTCTTCCCATGGCTGAGATTCGCCGGTAGTAATGCTGTTGAAACGCGCTGTGCGCCAGGGTTCGTGCCTGTCGGTCTCAGCATCGCGATAAAGGGTCAAATGGAGCAAAAACTATTTCGCCGAGCGCTGCAGCCTCGCACGGGATGGCGCTGGATGCTTCTGCCTCTGCAGCAGCATTCTGGGCGCACGAGCAGCCGGGGATTGCGGTTTGCGCACTTGCTGTAATCCACACCCGAGCGTTCAGAGCTCGGCGTTACGCGGGGCTCCGAATCACACCAAACTGAGGCAGCTCAGCGCAAATCACCTGGTGCTTGTTCGCGAGCGGTGTGAGGATACAGTTTACGGCGCCTTTGCTGGGTGAGCCAAGCAATGAGATGTCCAGCGGGGGACTTTAGCTCCCTGCGCGTGTTGCTGTGCTGCCAACATGGAAATGAGTGTTGGCCGTGCTGCACGACCGAGATCTCAGGAGCTGCTTAGCCTGCTCGTACTATTGTTCGGAAGCGTCAAAACGCCATCAAGAAGCGGTGACTTTGAGAGCTTCGTTGGTTTTAATAGCCGACATCAACAACCCCCTGCTGAGTATTAACGAGCATTCTGCTCGTTTCGTGACGGCTAGGTGAGTCTAAAAAAATCGATCAGGAGCTCTACCGACACAACTGAAGCCGCCGAACGCTGTTCCAGCGTGAATGCAGACTCAAGCATGACCCAACCCGGAACTCCGCCGAAGGCAGGCGTCCAGGTGGCCACCTCGCCATGAAAGGCAAACTGCTTTGAGCTCATCGCGAAGCGGGTGGGGGGGGGATTCGGCCGCAGTCCAGGCGAGAAACGGCGGTGACATACTTTGAGCCTCCATCCACGGAGCTCAGTGCCGGCACTGGCCCGACACAGTTTCAATGCGCCGCCCTTAAAATTCCCCGGTCATTCCTTCGACGTTTGCCTAGTGCGCATGCGAGCCGGTGGAGTGCCAGCTTCGGCATCTCTCTGCGCTGCTATTCCCGAATTTGCGTCCACCCGAGCGAGTCTCCAATCTGAAATGGCCGCGTCGGTTCTTGGCGGTGGTGTCGGAGCCTTGTTCGCCTCCGCCTCGCCCAGAGCGATCGATATGCTGGAAACCGCAGGCCTGGACGGACGGCTGTTTGCCACACCCGACTGCTGCGGTGTCCCTGGGTGTGCACGCATGACCCCAAATTCCACGACCACCGCTCGAAAAGTGGCGGTCGGTGACGCGGAGCTCCACCGACGGGTGGAAGGCGTGCAGGTGACCACGGACTTCAACAATGCGCTGGCCCATGTGTCGCTGCACGGCTGGAAGTGGAGGAACGACTGCCGGGCCTTTTCCATCTTCACCAACAGTGTATCACGTGCCAGCGGAACCACCGTGGCCGATGCTCAGGTCCTGGCCATGGGGACCGTGTCCGGTGGCCGCGCAATGGAGCGACTCGTGTCGCTCTTGCACACCGCCAACGAGAGCGACTTCAACGGGGTCATGCACGAGATCTACAAGCGGGACTTCATTTACGGCTCCATCGTGCACGCCACGCCTTGCGACGCGGCCACGCCGGGGGACGGCAGTTTGCTGACCGTCAAGACGTGCTCTTTCGTGCGCTCCAAGAGGTTTTCGCACAAGAAGAACGAGCAGGTGTGCTACATCGAGCAGTTCCGACCCACGAAAGAGGGTTTTTTGATTGTCTTCACCTCGCTGCCGCAGCATGAGGTGCTGGCGGGCAAGGCTAGTGGGAAGCATGTGGACGAGCTGTGCCCCTTTCGAGGGTGGCTGCTGGTGGAACGGGCCCCGGAGAGCAAAGCCGGCGTAAGGGTTCTGTTCTATGCTGGCCTCGATCCCGAGTTTGTAGATAGAAACTTAAGTCTTGGCCTCTGCTCGGCCAAGACTACTGCTGCGAGACTTCTTCGCCTTGCAAAAGGAATTTGCCGGCTTGGCGAGGTCCTGCACCAGCAGCGCCAAATGGACAGCGCCAACCGCAAGGCCAAGAAGCCCAGCAACAATTTCCGTGAAGTGAACACGGATATCTCCAACTCGCACTGCGTGGCTTGCACATCCAAGTTCGACTTGCTGCGGCGCCGTCGACGCTGCGGACTGTGCGCCTACAACGCCTGTGCTAAGTGCTGCTACCGCGAGCCCATGATCATCTATAACCGCTACGCGGCCACCATCCAATTTTGCGCACGATGCCGAGAGTGTATGATCGGAGGCGAGTATCCGCACCTACGACTTGCAGCTCGACGCCACAGCTCACCTGGCATCGAGACTCCATTTACACCAACTCGGTAGCATGCACCACCTTCCGCTCATAGGTAAAGTAGATTCCCTGGAGTGCAAGTTTTCTCGTGTTAGTACTATTTTATTTCAGCGAAAGCTTAGAACCCTTATCGATGTTTATCTCTGCAACTTCGGTCTGTTCTTCCTTGAAACGCTCAGGATCATTCTCGAATTCAACTTGGAGCTCAGCATAACATATTAATTTCCCGTACACATAAGGCAGTCCGGGCCTAGAACGTGTCTCAAGCGATCTTAGAAACCTACGAGCTCATTTAAGCTCGGAACCCTGGACTCTTCTGCCTGCTTTTCTCATCCGTTCGTTACCTCGACTCAGGGAGTTGAGCTCTGGTCACCGTAGTGTGCTTTCAGTTCAATTGCAAGCGAGTTCTAAGAACCAAATATGCGTGAGTACGGAGGCGAAAGGCGCAGCATTTCGCTGCATGCGCTTTGGAGTCAGTAGTTACAGAGTCCTGCCATAAGCTACCACAACTTAAGTGGAAGCTATGGAGCTTTATTTGTTTGGTCAGGTCTATCCATCGTACAGGCAGTGCATTTTCAGCAGGCGACTGCTGCAGTTGCGTTCCCTTTAGAATCTTCGGCTCCAACACCGTTTTGCCGTCCTGGGAAGTTCTTGGGATCTGCCGTATTGTCTTTTGCACTTTTCTCAAGAATGCTTGATGCCGCATCCGCAAGTTTCATCATTCGCCAGTACTGTGACCTCGTCATTTGATGCGGTTTAGCGTCGAGGCAGCACAGCGCACCAACGACGACCTTGTCGGATTCGCCTGGTTGACACGATTTTGGCACGGCTACAGGAAAACCTGCGTAGAAGCGCAGACTACGCAGTGTCACGGGAGCGATGTGGTAGAACCTCATGTCAGCCTCGGCGTGGCGAACCAACAGAGGCTGGTCACCCATGACAAAGTGCTGGCAAAAGGTTTGCTCGCGAGGGTTACCACTACCAACATCCCAATTTTCGGGAGCGTTGGTGGCTAGCAGAGTCACGACTTCACGCTCTACGAGAGTGATGACGCTGTGTGGGCAGCCCATTTCAGCAGCTGCAAGCGTGCAAATCACGTTCAATTCAGGCACGTTGAGGACATCGTGAAGCTTGAACTGATCGATGGCGGCCAAGCGGATGTCTTCATTCGCCGGAATGGGATAAATAATAGGTTCGGGTGGTTTGTTGGGGTCACTATCACGTGGAATCACCGCTGGAACCATTGGATACGGACGCCTCTCAGCACTCGCAAACTTGCATTCAGCTGGATCTTCAGGACATGTAGATATGTCCAACGCTTTCTGAATAATTTCTGCTGGTTGGGATGATGGTAGCGCAGTCCTCAGAATTTTTTTGTTTTCATCCGCCTGCACTTGGGCGCCTTCTTGGTCAGCAATTAAAAGTTGATTGAGTACTGTTAGTGCTGCTTGACGCTGCCCTAATGTGATGTCGTCTGAGTCGCTAGTCATGACTTGACCCAGCAGCTCTGCGAGCATTAGGCTAGATGATGTGGAAGCCGAACTCGCCGTCGAAAAAGTAGACAACCCAGAGCTTCTACTAGATAGGCTTGACGAAGAATCGGGCCTGCTCAGTGTCATATGTGCAGGTTCTGGCACTGGATCTAAAACCGCGCGCTCGGGTCCAGGGCGTACAGTCAACATGAGATGATAATCACAAGCAGTGACGCTCAATCGACACCGAATGCAGACAGTGATGGAGATAAGCTGGCCGTTGTGCGTCTCCATTTTTTCGGAAGACGAGCATGTCCCACACACATAATAACCACAGAGACAGCATCGAGTGCGTGGCGTGAACATAAAAAACGAGAATTTTTTCGTACAACACGTGCAGCGAGGGTTTTGCACTTCAATCGCGGAACAATCTGCGTACACTTGAGCACCGAATCGACGTCGATGCACCAGTTGAGAAAGCTGAGCCACCCCGCGCGCAACACGTAGCAAACGAGCTCTGACAGCCTTTTCAGTTGCCGCGGGTGCCTCTCCTTCAGCGTTGTTCTCCTCCTCTCTGAAGCTGTCAAGCTTGTGAATTGCGTGGAAAACCACACGGATCCCGTGGTTCCCTGGCAGCCTCTCCACCAGATAAGCTGCAGTCACGCCCCGAAGCTGTGCCACGCGATTCGCTCTATCCTTCAGAGCTGATCGGGCAGGGAGAGCGTGTTCTTGACTCGCCGACAGCGAACCTTGAGTCAGAGTGAAACTATCTCCGTTAGGTTTGCAGCGAAAGTTCTCAGCGAAGCACCACTGTTCATTCTTGCCGAGCAATTCGGAGTGCACGAAGCTTGTCGTTTTCACAGCCAAGTGCTGACGCACTCGGTCGTCATCGAGAGTGCCGGGTCGCTGCACGTACGCCACAGTGCCTGCGATGAACGCGTCGCCATATAGTCCTCTCATCGCTGCTGCGTGCACTGGGTCTGTGGTGGGTGCCAGGATGCTAGCGACCTCCTCCACACTCGCATCCAGTCGAGCAAGAGCGAGTACCTCGTCATCACGTTTGAGCAGTGTGAACGTAGCGGATTTCTCCACGCGCTTCCATTGCGACTGGCCGTCTCGATAGCTCGGTAGCTGGGGACACTCAGCCACATCCACGAAGGTGGCAAAGTCCAGTCGGTCGTGGAGAGCCTCGGCATCGGCCACAAGATCTCGCAGCGCGATCGACAGCGGCAGGGGCGGCACCGGTGGCTCTCCATCGGACCAGGAGCCTGCCACCAACTCGGTGGTCGCAGAGGAGGTTGTAGAACTCTCCTGGTGCTTTTCGAGGTGCAGCCGAACGCTCCGAACGCGCATGGATAAGTAGCAGGATAAAGTCAACTGAGCCAAAGGCACGACGCGGCGGATTGTCCAATGCCTCCTCGTCCTTAATTCGCGCGTGAGTGTCGATCAAGACGCTAGGGAGTGCTAAGGAGGAGAAAGGAGGTGAGACCATCGGCGTTTCGCCGGACACCCTTCGCTGAACTTCAAGTTTAAAAACGGATTATCTTCGATACTTTATATTATTGGTTACGTTTAATGCATTTATAGTATGTGTTTCAGCTAGCAATACTATATAACCTGTGGTAATTGTATTGTACTTGGCGTATGTCACTTAATGTTCGGAATATCACTGTCCACTCAACGGAGTGCTCTTGATGACCGTGCCTCAGGCTTGGCGGCTGGGAGGGGTAAGGTGGGATCAGGGAGGTGGTAAAACATACTCGACGAAGGTGCAACCGCCATATCCAGCGGCGTCAGGATAAAATTGTCCAGCCAGTTGTTAGTCGACGTGCCAGTCTCATTGACTTTGCCGAAAAACATAACAGCTTGCAACTTGGTATTCTATCCGGCTACCGTTGCACCGGTGGGCTCTGGTGGAGACCAGAGCAGTACCGTTGCCGAAAAGAATAGGTCCTGACAGTGTTAAGTACTCTTAGCCACTGGTAACCAAGTCTATCCCGCCCTTGCTTTCGAAAAGCGTGCATTATCGTTTCCACAGGTCTTTGAGAGGACGATGGACGAGAGGAGGCTTCGACGCAGGGACTTTGCATGGCAATACTTGGTTAATGCTCACTCACCAACGAATAACAGCTCGCTACTACAGTACCTGCTAGAGTATCCCAATTCGACACGGCCTTGTACTGTGGCTGGGTAATAGCTCAGACGGTCATGAATATCCCGTCATCGTGTTTCGCCTATTAGACTTAATGGTGTAATACAGTGAAGGGCAATATTGCGTACTCATATTAATAAAGACCGAAGAAACCACCGAATCATATTTCTTACTTGACCTGGTCATTCTTACACGTCTTCCAGCAGGTGAAGCACATATACTCTTCCGTGGACTACTTGGTGAAGATCAGGCTGCAAACTAGCTTGTTGCTGAGAGGCTTGGTGGTGGATGGCGTTGTTTTCAGGTGCACTGGCTGAAAGAACTAGGCAAATTTCATTCTGACAATAATTCCGTGCAAAATAATCGACGGCAAAACTTTTACTATAGTTTAAGTATGTACTATAATGGGCCAAGTAAGCTCCCAGAGTGGCCTTTGCTTACGTAGTTTACTGAGGCCAAGTGAAGCAAAGAAGGTAAGGGCACTGGACTACCGAATTCCTCGATAAGCTGTACCCCCGTGGTACATCGTCAAAGGGGTACAGCTTATCGAGGAAGTCCCTTCGGGTTCAACCGCCTGCATTGGGGAAAATTACGAGACGGATCTTCGAGCAGCACCGACCACTCTGTCCTGCCGGTCGATCGCCATTCCGAGAAACCATGGCGAGGGTGTAGTGTTCGTCGACGTCGGGGGCGTCAGCTTGCTCCAAGACGAATGATGTACAAGGTTATGATCATCTACGGGGCGTCGACGAGCGAGAGACCAAGAGAAGGCCAAGTGTGCGCGTGTCAGCACGCACACTTGCCAATCAGGCGGACACAGAGCGAAGACAACAATGGCCGCGGCGACGTGGACGTCGCGCAGCAAGAGAACGATAGGCTGCTCCGTCAACGTCACGGGAAGTCTCAGGATGGGCGACCTCCTTTATGACTGCATGTTGCTGATCTGCACAGGAGGCATAGACCACTAGGAATAGCTGAGATTAGGACTTACGCCTCAACTCATTATGCAATTTCCGTTCTTCTGAGCAAGCTGCACTACAGAGAGCGTACATGACTGCAAAAGCGGAAGTATCCTGCAAGGATACTCCTATTTCCGGGAGCATAAGAACAGAAGACGACCCGCCGCCTCGCAACTCACGGTATCGCAGCTGCAACATCGCAACCCGCAGCATCGCAGTCCGTTCGAGGACAATAGAACGTGTAGGAGTTGATCGATTGTAGACCTCACTTTCATTTTTGCTCAGCTCGTCGAAAAGCGAACCCGCCTCACCACGCCCATCGACTTGACCACAGCAAATTGAATTGCTTTCCCCACTGTTCTGTTGCGTGATGGAAACAGAAGCTGCTGATTGTTCTAGAAGCTGAAACGCCCGGTGTTCCTCTCTTCTATATACTTCTGTTGGTACCGTTGGGTGTTGTTGCTGGCTTGAGTTTTTTCGAGCAATGGCTGTAGACTGGGGTCAAAGTATCCGGTACTTAACGTATATTGACGCTCTAAAGTACTGTTCGACGTCGGTAAGCATTAAACAACGTACTATACCTTTGTTTCGCTCAGAACGATGCCGTTTCTAACTGTTTTCGGACTTTCGCAAGTCCTCAACAACCGTAGCCATCACGTTTGAGCCCCAGAGGTTCGATAGTAATCTATTCGTTATTTGTTATTAGTAATAGTAGTCAAAATCAATTAGTACTAAATCTATTATGCGAAAGGGCTGGCATTAGTTCAACTATTCTTAGTTCAAGAATAGTAGTAAACAATTCTGAAAACTTCACGACTAAATTACTACTAATTTCCAGGACGATCTTGGATCTTCGAAGGACGGCTCAATGGTTGGTTGTCCTGTAGCCACCAGTACCCGGTTAGCTGACATAGCCCCCATTGACACATTTTTCGATTTTCTTAAACACCGATTACTTTAATGAAGTGCACTAAAGTCGATTGCTGTACGAAGATTCGAAGCAACAGGTCTTGTTGCATTTGTAGCCAACACGCTCGTCATCACTGTAGCTACTAGCTATACAATGGAGCCGATCTGTCTAAACGGCACAATAGACGTAATATTCATGCACACTAACTACATACGTTAGATTTGTAGCAGTGCTTGCTTGTGTCAAAAGCATTTCTAGGAGCTGATCCAAATATCAGACGCACAGTGATCAACCTAGCTATCCCGACGTGGGCAAAACCCCGACATAATCGTTCACTATCACGGCCATGGCTGCGCATCAGCCACCTGAATGTTGCAAGGTACTACAGTGCAGGCTTTTCCATTAGTTGTTTCGGTTGAAATTGCTGTACAATATTCCAAGAGCGTGTTTTCTCCATAGGATTTTCGAAGTGAGTTCGCTGCATACGCGTACAAGTAACAAGCGTGCACATCATGAGTTTGTACAGCGTCCCAATCGAGGTAAAATTGATTGCATAGAGGCGAGTAAACGAGGAATGTGGTAGGTATATTTTAGTACTTCTGAGTGCTAGGGCCGTGACGTTGACGTAGGAAGAGAGTAGAGAGTGTGTTCGAGGAGAAAAAGAGGAAGTGAGATTAACTTAAGAGGCCATGCAGCAGAGTTCTGCTGCTGGCAACCACTAGTCTGGCAGTGGACTGCATTTCACTATATGGATACTAAGCTCAAGAGGAAACTGGATTCTATCTCTTTAGAGAGGTCTCTCGAATATTCGATGTAGCCATTCTCTTCACTTAGAACCTGATGTCACTATTGGAAGGTGCTATCCTTGACAGCCTCCCTGCATCGTTCAATAGGCAATGTCATCTATTGCATCATGCAGCTTTGCAGTTAATCAAAGATGGTTTAAATTGAAAATAGCCTTTTGTCAGTATGGGTGCTCCCGTAGTATAACGTGGGACTAAAACCTTTCTTAAACACTGTAAGCGTAGCGCTAATTATTTCACTCTTTTACCGGGTTAGCTGATCTGGGACTTTGCCTGCGCAGTTTTGCTGCGATTTGGAAGTCCAGACGACGGTGAGGAAATAATGGCTAGAACTAAGCAGACGGCGGCTAAAAGCACGGGTGGTAAAACCCCGCGTAGGCAACTGGCGAGTAAGGCGTGCCGTAAAGTTTCTGAGAATATGACCCGTGATGGAAATTACGTCACTACGGTCAGAAAATGGCTTGTGGCAAAGATTGTAGACCGGCGTGAGACGCCTCGTGGTCAGGAGTACAGGGTGTTTTGGATTGGAAAGAAATTGGGTAGCCGGAAGTACTACGCGCGCTCATGGGAACCCAGGAAATATCTTCTGGAGGATGGCTTTGAGAAGAACATCGACCTCATTGACCGTTGGAAAAACAGCAATATCCGAGACCTCGATTCGTTCTGCGTAGGCAGTGAGGAGGATCAGAAGCTTATCGCCGCGGATATGAATGGGCTGTGTATGTTTGCTGCTATCAAGAAGGCAGCAGAGCTTGCTGGGCGCCCGGACATCGTGACGGATGAGGACATCGATGCCTTTGTCCAAAATACTCAGGAGCGATTCGGCATTGACCTGCACTACGGCACCAGCTGGAAGGTATTCCTCGTCTTCCTTCGCAAACTTCGCGATGCTGGGCGCGACTTCATATTTAAGGCCCTCGAGCGGGACAACTTCGCTATCTGTGGCCGTCGTGGCGAGCGTGTTCTCAATGAGCTCGAGCTGCCAGAAGGCATTTATCTCGTTGCAGCATACAACCATAACTTTATTGGCCACTGCTTTGTGCTCAAGGTTGAGAAGAATCGCCGTCTGGTGTTCGACAATGGCAAGGCCAAGTATATTTGCGCTATGAGCTGGATTAACTACTTCTCATTCATCCGCCCGTTCATCGTGTTCAAGAACAAGAACTAGCTCTGGGAGCCAAACGGTGGAGATTTCGGTAGGTTTGCTCCGCTGTAGCCACTTCCTGCCAACGTAATGAGTCGCTTTTTCCTTTTCATTTTGCCTTTTGCGTTTACCTTTAATATTTGCCTTTGCATGGTATTGATTTCGTATGCCTTGGTGATTCGGCGTGATGCCAGGGAAACCTCAATGAGGGAAAACCTTTTTAAAGCAGACCCAAAATAAAAATACCCGGTGGGAAAAAAAATAAAATGGACTGCAAATTGGAAGGCATGCTTCATGCATTTTATATTAGTGAAATACTTCTCGATCACTACTCGGAATGGCTTGATGGTGCTTCAGAGGATTGCATTCTGAGCTTAGCCCTTAGTTCTCTGAACTGATGCTTGTCTAAAGCTTTAGTGAATATGTCAGCAACCATATCTTTTGTATTGCAATAGGCGACGGTGAACTCGTGTCGCTCAACTTTCTCTTGCACGAAGTGATATCGAATATCAATGTGCTTTGACCGTCCGTGTAATTCGGGATTGTTGCAGATTTTAATGCAGCTTTGATTGTCCTCGTATACGGTAGTTCCTCGAGTCGTGGTGAAGCCTAGTTCTTTGAGGAGCAATTTGAGAAAGATGACTTCCTGCATGCAGTGACATAGGGCGATATACTCAGCCTCTGTAGTTGAGAGCACCACTGTGTGGTGTTTGCGAGATAGCCATGAAATTGGACTGCTTGCTAGCATAGTCACATATCCACCGACGGAGCGTCTCGTGTCGGGACAATTGGCATAGTCAGAGTCGCTGTAAGCTACCAGGCTATCGGCTAGGTTATCTGAAGTGACATCGAGCGATCCACCAAGGCGAAGACCGTAGTCTTTCGTTCCCGATAGATACTTGAGTCCTCTGACTACCGCTTTCCAGTGTTCCATTCCTGGATTAGCTAGGAATTGGCTGACCTCACGCACGTAGAATGCCATGTCGGGTCGAGTACCTACCATGAGATACATGATACTGCCAACGGCTTCTCGATACGGTATGTTTTTCATCGCATCTTTCTCTACTTCACTGCTAGGTTGACTGCGAACGGAGAGTTTAACGTTCCGTTCTGCTGGGGTTGCAATAGGGTACGGAATGTAGTCGCTGAAGCGGTCAAGAACCTTCGTAGCGTACTGGTGTTGGTGGATAAATATCGTTCGGTTCTTACGGTCACGCTGAATGGACCAGCCGAGTAAGTACTTCACCTCCCCTAAATCTGTCATGGAGAATCTCTTTTTCAGGGCTGATTTCAGCTCACGCACGAGTGCTGGGGTAGGTGCAATGATCAAGAGGTCATCAACGTATACCGCAATGTAGCAGGTGGCATTGTTAACTGTGCGTTTGAAGACACAACTGTTTTTGATGAGTTTTTGAAACCCAAGACTTTCAAGAAATACAGATAATGATTGGTACCACACACGGGGAGCTTGTTTTAACCCATATAGACTCTTTAGGAGTTTGCACACCAGGTGCCCCTTTCCAGGTATTGTAAAACCTTCTGGTTGAACCATGTAGATCTCTTCTTCAAGATATCCGTTAAGGAAAGCCGTCTTAACATCCATTTGGTGGATTTCGAGATCGAGCAATGCTGCAATCGTGAGAAGAAGTCTGAGTACCTCCATCCTGATAACAAGAGAGAAAATCTCATTGTAGTCAATGCCATATTCCTGGAGGAAACCTTTGATCACTAAACGCGCTTTGAAGCGGTCAATTTCACCTGTGCCGGTATATTTTACAACAAATACCCATCGGCTTGTCAATGTCTTTCGTCCTTTTGGAGGAGGAACCAACACCCAAGTGTTATTTTCCATGAGGGAGTTATATTCCGCTTTGGCTGCTTTGTGCCACCGATTAGCGTGATTAGACTTCATTGCTGCTCGATATGTGGTGGGCTCTGTCACATACCGAATGGCTAGTAATGTGTACAGTAACGTCTTGCGCTGCTCTCGCTCCTGTAAATCGTCCTCTTCATCGAGGGTTACTTCCGTGTCAGTTAGACCAAAACGGGGTTTCTTATTCGTAGGAGTAAAAACTTCATTTGGCGTCTCCGCGCTAAAGCTAAAGTGTGAGCGTTTAAGAGCCTCCCTAAGTGGGGGCAGTATTGGCAGCGCTGCAGTAGTTGTCGTTGCAGGTGGAGGCGCAAGTAGTTCCGTTTGCTCAGGTCGCGGATGTGATACTGGCTCACGTGGTGTCAGGTTAGTTAAACGGGGAAATTCGTCCTCTTTGAATATCACATCACGACTGTAAATGATCGCATGGGTATGTCACACACCTCATGTCGAAGCAAGTGAGGGTTCCACTCCGATGGAGATCTCTCTCGCCGAGTCGACACGTCCGCACCGAACGCAACGTGCGGGTGGCCGCTGTTTCGGTTGTAACCAACCTGGTCACTTCCGTCGGAACTGTCCCACCAACCCGTGGAAGACGACACGCGACAAGAAGCACTCGGTGCGTCCGGCCCTCAAT
>BSXT01001406.1:0-14876 GCA_030267785.1 Phytophthora fragariaefolia
CTGTTAGGTCATCTACCTACAATATCTCTGAAAGCAGCCTCTTTTATCTTGGTTTCACTATGGTCGGAAGTGGCGTAATCATGGCGTCCGTCTGGCGGGCGACAGGGGGGCAGTCGGTGCGCAGCAAATCCCGGCTGGTGGTCTTGGTCGGTCGTTAACATCTTGGCTTGACTATACTTGGAATTTGGAAGGACCTTCTGGGTACAAATCAGGTAAGCAATCACTTGATGACGGGTCATCCTTCCAGAAGTAGGGCCTGGATTGCTGCGTCCGGACGGCTTCGTCCGGAGCCCGGGGCTCCAACTTCTGGAGTTTATCTTGGATTCAGTATACCCATCGTCCGGAAGGGCATCACAACTCCTCCTTCCGGACACCATCTTGGCTTCCCTCTGTACTTGTGGCCTTGCTCGTTACACGCTCGACGATCTCTACCGTCAGGGCCCTTTCTGGACCCGTCGCAGGCAGGGTTAGAGGGGCGGACAAAATTTGTGAAGCCGCTTCGTGTCACGTGCTGCTGTTCATGGGCGGGCGATTACCAGGGAGCTTTCGGATGACTGAATCATCCGCTGGTTTCTTACCCGAGTCATCGCGTGTGGGCTCTGGCTTGGCTACTTCATCAAATATGTCGGCGAGGTTTCGGGTGATGGGGCGTGGAGCTCCGCTGCGCCCTGCGGACACCCTAGCTTCGTCCGAGGCATCCAAATCATCGCCAAAATCGTATCCATCTGCTTCTGAGCCCTCGTACTCGTTCACTTCTTCATCCTTGGCTTCGGGAATTCCTCCTGCCGACTCATCGAAACTCACCGACATTTCGGAGATAGATGAAAAGCGTCCTCCGCTCCCAGTTTGGGGGGTTTGACCTCCTTCCATCTCGATTCGTTCCGATTTCATTGGCGTAGCTGGTACCGCTGAGAATCCTTTAGTCATTTTCGATTTCTTCTTGTTTTCTTCTTGTTTCTTTTCTTCTTCTTCTCCAATGCTCGTTAGGGTAGCACCTACACAGACCAAACAACACACAATAGGTCACACCAGTCCCGGGTCGCGGCACCAGTTGTCGTGTAGGATCACAACGAAAGTTCCCCGTTCCGTATAAGAACGAGCCCTACCAACAACACTCTTCCTCCCCCGAAAGGTCGGTCGAGCTTTGTTGGGATAAAATCTGCAGACCTGATCCGATCCCTTACACCGGGCTGGCCGATGCCTCTGTGCACTGCTGGTTACGTAGGTGTACCCTCAAGTGTGCACCACGAACCACGAGCGCGGGTTCGGATGCACTTAGGTTCGCGTTTTCACGCTATCCCACTGTGGCCCCTCAGAAAGGAAGGGTACCGAATCGGTCAAGACCTTGTTCAGGGGAGACGAAGGAAACCCTAGGCGAAAGTCCAGGTACGCTGGGGGGGGCTCTGCCTCGCACCCAGTAAACACACTCAGAGGCTTCTCTCTGCCTCAACACTCGGCCACTTCTCTCGCTTGACCTTACCAAGATGAACTCTCGGCCAATCTACTTCGAGTTCACCGGCAGCCATTAACGCACCGAGGCCGAGTGTATCCAGGCCCCACAGCCAAGCCAACTAGACTTACTGTGGACGGACTTGACCCATTTGCCTTGGGGGGAAATTCTGCTCTGATTTAATAATTAGGGGTTCTGTAGCCCCAGATGTATTTAATCCTAGATCCCTATACAAATATCAAGGGTGAACAGAGCCTTCGGCTAATCACGCAACCCACGACTCGGGTTAAGTACCCGCCAATAATCCGAGTGTTTATAACACGCCTCGCAATACTGACTACTCAGCGTGCTCAGTCGGATTTGTATCAGGTCCAACTGAGCCCTCTGAGCACCTGTCACCCAAACGCGGTAAGTGTAAGTCTTGTCCATCTGGGCCAATCAGGAGGCCTGACGGCATTTCACCCGAAGGCTCAACACCGTTAGACCTCGGCGCGGAGCTTTCCGCTCCCGGTCGAATTCCAACACTTCATGCTGGCTGCCGTAGATCTCTCCAGTAGTGCTGGAGCCCATCTGGGCCATCCAGATCCCAATTCGTTTGTCGGAGAAGATGATATGCGCCCATTAAGCCGGGCACATAGTCATCTCCTTGGACCAGACGTGCAGCCTTGTGAGTAGTCCAGAGCTGTAGCTTGTAAACCTTAGGTGTATACCAACCAACCCATCGCGGAGAGGGTGTGCCGAACGGTACGTACGGAGCAGGTCAGCGAGAGCTGGTCCCTCAACTGGACAGCAGTGATGTCCCCCTTGGCAGCGGTGCGGACGGGGCGGCGTAGGGACTTGGCCGAAAGCTTCTGGGGGTTTCCCTGCCATACTCGCTTTTGTTTAGAGTGTTTCAACCGCTGTATCCACATCCAAACTGCGTTCGGGGAGTGCTTGATCTTGCCCGCGATTGCGCGGATTCCGAAGCCTGCCTTATGAAGTCCTTGAACTCTTCCGCGTTCTTGTTCAGAGAGAACTGCTCCCCTTCCCATTACTCGAAGAATGAGCTGTGTTAAGCGCGGCGCGGGGCAGCAAGGCGCAGTTTTGCGCATTACTGCCTCCCACACCAACCATAGATCAGAAATTAATATACGAATATGTACCCTCAAATCTGTTCGTATATTATGGCCACGTGCCCAAGAATGCTTTTTGGTATGCGAAGTACGCTTCAAACTGCGAATTCCGCAATGCCCATAACAAAGGAGGCGTACTGTGTACCACAAAACGGTTCTCCCCGATGAGAGCTCCGTTTTCTCGTATTGTGAAAATGTAAAAATGAAATTTCATACTTGAGGAATGAAGTAGATTTGGGGAGAGTGGTCCACACTATCTGAAAGGACGTCTCGGCGGCCTGCCCTTGGGGTGCACGGATGCACCATGCGTACAGGAGTCGCGCTGCTTGCGCTAGCGATAGCTTCATGCCTGCGAACCACGCATTACTTTGGATACTTAGGCTTACCTGTTCGTAGCGCTCCTTCCGGCAGCAGCACCAGTGCTTGCTGCTGCTGGAAACCTCTATTCTCACGGTTTTCTGGCAGCCCCGGTAGTGCATGGTGCTCTCAATCACCCTTGCATACTGCCACCACTTCACCGCCCCAAACTCATCAAACTCATCCCCGGTGGCCTCCATGATGGAGGGAAGTGCTCTACGTTTTGTAGATTGTAGTGGTGACTTGAGCTGGTCGACATGGCAGAGAGAAGTTGTAACGGGGTTACATGAAAGAGTGCCATGTCACTCTTCCACTGGTGTGGTAGACACTAGTTCTGTGCTACACACATGGGTACACGGGGTTGGTGTGCACGCAGTCACCCAATAGGGAGCTGGTGCATATTATATAGGTTTCACTATAGGTAATAGCTAGTCTGTATTGCAGGCCAGATTTATCTATTAATACAGTCAGTCTTATCCTTACTTGATACGAGTAAAAGCTCCTTAGGCTAGGGCTTTGTGAACTGCCGTTCATTTGGAGCTTGTATACTCCTGAGGCCTGTTTCCTCTGCACCAGGTGCTGTATGCCCCTTCACACTTGGTAGCACTTGTAGTCAATCCGACACCTACGCGGGTGGATTGGACTATCTGAACCCTCTAAGGGCTTAGACAGCGAGCCAAGATGGATTGAGGGGAGTTCCCTCACCTGACGACTCTCAGTTTGAGTCAGTCTGTAAGATGGCGGCATCTTTGGGATGGACGCCATCCGTACCATGGAGACGACGACGTCCGCCAAGCAGGTCGAACGCGGTCACGCGTTATGAGTGAGGGTTGATCGCTCATGTGACGAGTAGGCTCCCTGCCCAAGCGGTCGGGCCGAGACCGGCGGGTTCAAAGCCGCTTCGGCTTAAGGTTACCCCCTCTGAAAAGAAGGAAGGAGAGAACCTCCACTTCTGGGTCCGATAGGTAGAACTCGCGATGGACGCGGCTCTCGTCTCAAACGAGCGACTACGTGTCGCTTTTTTGCCCTCTCGCATCTTAGCGGTCGGGCTAAGCCTTGGGCGTATACCCGAGAGGCGACATCGCCTGGATGTTTTTCATCCTGGCCGCAGCTCTGTGAGCAGCCGCGAGCCGCATTCGTTCCGGCGGACTATGAGTATCGCCGCTCACGCTTTCTTGCCTGCAAGCAAGGGAAGCGTGAGCTGCATGAGTACATCCAAGAGATGCGAGTACTTACTGCGGCTCTTGTGGGGAACCCCCTACATGAACACATCAAAGTAACTGTTCTCATGGATGGCCTGAGAGTTGGCCCGGCACGCACGCAGCTATTCCGTGTGCATGCCAACACGATGGAAGGGGCGATTCAGATCGCTCTTCAATAGGAGTACAGCCCTCGACAACCTCGCACTCCAGCTACTGCCTGACAGGGCAACTCTGCGCCAGGTAGTGCGCAGGGTGGTAGCCCAGATAATGGGGCTACGAGTGGAATCGTTTGCATGAAACTGGGTCTAGCCGAGCAGCGAGACACCCGCTGCTTTGGCTGTGGAAGGCCGGGGCACATGAAGTGAGTCTGGCCAGCCAACAGACAGCAGAAGCCGTCTTTCGGGAAGTCCTCAGACTCTAAAGGGTCGCGTTCAGCAGCCACAAGGGCCAGGAATATATAAGACACCAGTAGGGGCGGAGCGCCCCTACTGGGGAAGGTTTAAGTCTTCATGATTGGCGTGTGGGAGGCACACGCCATGGAGGCTTAGCCTCTTAGAATCTCGGAACGCTTGAGTCGAGGAAGAGCGGTGATAGACTGCTGGTTGTACCCGGTCGCGTAATGGGGTACGGGTACCCCTTCCGAATGTTAATTGCTTCGGGGGCGTCGAGGGATTTTGCGCGCCGTCAGTCGGGGCACTAAATGCCGACAAGTTTGCTGACGCCCTGAGGGGGAACTCGGACGCCGGGCCAGTCTCAGTGAGACTCTCCAATGGATCCTTGGTGGAGGTACCATGGGTCCGGATCGATCTCTCTGTCAAGTTCGAGGACTTTGACAGTACAGAGCGGTTAATTCCCCTCGATATGGACAAGTAGGACCTGATCCTGGGCATACCATGGCTGGAAAAGCATTGGCCCTGGATCGATTCGCGCGGCAAAGCCATTGGGGCTAGCCGGCCCGCTCTTTCTGACAGAGCTTTGGTGAGTCATCTCCTCACCTCTGTCAAGCGTAAGGACGTCTGTGAGGACCCCCAGGGTGCTTCAGCACCCGAGGAGTTTATGGGAGTCGAAGAGGTGTTAGGCGTTCCCTGAGAAATCACAGTGGACTCTGTCAAGGAGAGCGCGGAAGCGCCTCCGCGTGTAAGACCGAGTGAGCCTCGAGGGCCTTCACGGTCGGGTTGGGCTTCATGACCTACGTGTGGTTCTACTAAGTCAGTGACACAGGTAGTCGTCGCGCTGTACAGGCTTCGACAGATAAGGTGCTGCAGGCTGCACACCCGGTGGGTATCCCCCAGAGCAAGCGATCTCCCAAAGGGAGCCCAGCGTTGGTAACGTAGTTCCACGCGGAGTTAGAAAGGATTTGATAGCGTGGGAGTCAGGGGACACTGCCTCCAACGTGGGTAACTTAGTTCCACCTGAGCCGGTATAGGCTAAGCAAGCAGGGAAGGTCGGGGAAGACGCTTCCTGTGTGGGCGACAGAGTTCAACACAAAACCAGCATGGAAGACGATGCCCGGGACGAGACATCGTCTGACGTGGGTAACATAGTTCCACGTCGGGGCCGGCGCCGTAGACGTCGACACCGGAAGTCGGGTCTGCAGGCACAGAGCGGAGTCGCTCAAGGCGACTCGGAGCCGAAGGCCAAGGCTCCTCAGCCGCTGTCGGCATACGGACACTATCACGTCATTGCTAGTGAGGCCGGTCTCCGTGTCAAGGTAGACACCGTTCAGTTGGAGGCGCTGCCTGAGGTTGCAGTACTTCTGAACCTCGAAGATATGTAGTTGGACGACTTCTTGACCGACTAAAAGGTCGGAGTGATCGTGGAGATGGTGCTCCTATGACCGGAGCCCACTCCCGAGGAGTTGAACGCCTCCTCAGTCATGGACAAGGATATCCTGGAGGAGTTCAGGAAGCAGTGCGCGTCGCGCTTGGGGTTCTGAGATCCTCAAGAACTCGAAGGATCCGGTGTATCCTTTGGTGAAGGAGTTTGAGGACGTGGTGTCCAAGGAACCACCGTCTCAACTCCCGCCGGATCGAGGCAATAGGCACGAGACCGATCTCGTGCCAGGCACAAAGTACTGTGTCACAAGGCAATGGCCCCTGCCACGAGAGCAGTGTGAGGTCATCGATACCTTCTTTACCGCGAATACTAAGGCGGGCGTGGTGCGGGAGTCGAAGTCTCCGCACGCATCGCCTACCTTCTGTATTTGGAAACCGAACGGGAAGTGGCGGCTGGTTGACGCTTTCAACAAGCTGAACAGCGCCACGGTGCCGGCCCAGACACCAATACCCAGACAGGATGTGTTGTAAAACATGGTCGGCTGCACGATTTATAGCGCGCTGGATCCTGATGAGGGAGAGTGATATCCCTCGTACGGCGGTTAGCACGCCGAGCGGTATGCTCTGGGAGTGACTGGTTATGTCACAAGGGCTTTCGAACACCCCAGCGACTTTTAATCGCTTGGTCACACAACTGTTTATACCGTTGCGTACGTTCACACAGACGTACTTTGACGACATATTCGTCCACAGCCGTGCTGATAACGGCCAGACGTGCACTTGGGACACCTCCGTCGAGTAGTTGAGGTCATGACAGCTAACAAGCGCTACGACAACATCGACAAGTGCGTCTTTGGCGCTGAAGATATCAAAGTCCTCGGCTGCTTTGTCACCAGCGCTGGGGTCCGAGCTGATCTAGAGAAGGTGAAGGACATAGCGGCTTGGCCGACACCTGGGACCCAGAAGGACCTTCGGAAGTGGTTGGGCTTGGCCACCTACCTTCATAAGTATAATGCGGGGGTCATCAAAACCCCTGTCGGACCTTCTCAAGAAGGGCACGGACTGACATTGGGAACGCCAACACCAAGAGGCTTTTGACAGCATCAAGGCGGGCTTACAACCTACGCCTATCCTGACTCTGCCAGATGAGTCAAAGTCATCCAGCGTAGTCTGTGATGCTTCAGACTACGCTATCGGCTGCGCTTTGCTGCAGTCCGATGAGAATGGATACGAGAGGGTTATCTCGGTTCCAGTCCAGGCAGCTCAAGGCTGCCGAACGGAATTTCACCGTTCACGACAAGGAGCTACTTGCCATGAAGTATGCCCTTGTCAAGTTCGGGTGCACGTCCTGGGCTCTACGCCCTTTGTGGCCTACACGGACCACGCGTCCTTGCGGACAGCCACGAACTGGCCGCATTTATCGCCGCGAATGGCACGTTGGCTGTCATTCTTCGCGAAATACAACTTCCGCGTTGAATACAAGCCGGGCAAGCTCAATGTGCTTGCCGATGCGCTGTCGCGCAGACCCGACTATGAGCTGGCTCATATTAGTCGGGTCACAACGGATCATTACGATCGGATACGCTTGACGTATGGAGACGATGAGAGCTTTGCCTCTCTCGCGCGATTCTTCGCCGCAGGCGAAGACGCCAAGATGAAATGGCTCTCGCCGCGGCAGAGAGTCCGGCTCTATCGATTTGGGTGGGCAGATGGCCTGCTCCACTATCGCGTGGAGCCCGGTGATCCTCCTCGGATCTGAAGTTTGATAGACTTCAGGAGGCGCACGATGCTCCAGTGGACATTTAGGTCGGGAGAAGACCTTCTTGTCGGCCTACCAGTCCTTTTGGTGGCCCCACCAGTACAAGTGGGTTGCCAGGTATGTGAAGAAATGTGAAACATGTCAGCGTGTTAAGCCTTTCGGCCACGCGTCGGCCCGTTGCAGAGCCTTACAGTCCCGTTGGACTGTTGGAAGTCGATGAGGCTCGACTTTAGCTTCGGCCTTCCGGCCGATGACCACGGCAGCACCGGGATATTGGTGTTTGTATGCCGTATGAGCAAGATGGTGCATCTTGCTCGTGTCCTCGACACAGTCACAGGCGAACAAGCCGCGCGACGCTTCGTGGACTGTATCTCCCGACATCAAGGTCTGCCGGATACAATTGTCTCCGACCGTAACCCATGGTTTACCGCTGCGTTTCGGAAAATGCTGTTTCGCGCTTTTGGGAACGAAGTCGAGCATGTCAACTGCACCATCCCCAAACGGATGGTCAAACGGAGCGCGTTAACTGCGCGCTCGAAGACACTCTTCGCAGTGTCTGCGCGGAGGCACCCCAGGCACCTCGCAAGGACCACGGAGGCAGATCGCTCCTCTGCAAGCCACGATCGAGTCATTTCGAAAGATTGAAGCTCCATACGTTCGTGCTCGCAGCGAAAGAAACAGTACTCGCGCATTCACCAAGATTCGGAATCCGACTCGGGCTGTGAGGATGTCGACGGCTCCGCATCTTCCAGAGACGATGAGGAGCTTAAATTCGTGAGTCTAGTGGAGAAAAAGGAGTCCGAGCCAGCCAACGCACCCTAGCGGATCCCAGTGAAATTCAGACATGGTGGAAAAACACTTGAAGCTCTGCTCGATAGTGGCGCCTCCCGAAGTATTGTGAACAAAGAAACTCTCACTACCAATGTGAAATTAGGGCGGAAGTTTACCCCCACCTCACCAACAGTATTTAACACCATGAACAGAACAGTGACAAGCAAGGGAACGACAATGGTGCAGTTCGTGCTGCCGACACTCAAGGCCAATACAATAATTACTCATCGGTTCGAGGTGATCGAACACAGCAGGGACGCCATGGTGAACAGCCGTGACATCATGGGCGTGCTTGGGTTGATCATCAATTTCAAAGCCAAAATTGTGCAATGGGAGGACAGTACGAGCAAACTAAATACGGGGCATCATATAGCCGTAGATGATTATGATGTTACCGAGGAGACCAAGGAAGCAGCAGACAAGGCCGTGCAACCTGAGCAACTTCTCCCTGAGCACCTCGAAGGTGGACAAGGCCGTGCAACCTGAACAACTTCTCCCTGAACACCTCGAAGGTGAACTCGCGCAGCAGTACTTGGAATTGCTGACCCAATATCAGGCGTTACATGACGGACATTTAGGGCGTATAAAGGTCGCCGATTATAAGATTCCTATCGCACCCGACTTCAAGCCGATACACACAAAACCATATCCCATCGCGCGCAGTCGGGAAGAAAAAGCAAGGAAGGAGATACAGTGTATCATTAATGCCGACGTGTTAGAGTAAATTTACGGTTCGGAAATGGCGTCACCCGCATTGTTCTTGACGAAACCAAGTGGAGACTTGCGCTTGTTGAATGACCTTCGAGAGTTCAACAATTTTCTACGGCGGAGTCCGTACTACGTCCCACGAATCAGGGAAATACTGATGCGATTGTCAAAGGCGACGTGCATATCGACTTTCGATGCCAACCTCGGGTATTATGGACGCCGGCTAGACAAGAAGAGCCGACCACTTACGGCCTTCTGTTTACCATTTGGAAAGTTCCGATACAAACGACTACCGATGGGTACTTCCACTGCTCCGGATGAATACCAAGCCTGTATGGAGACAAGTTTTGGTGATCTGGATTTTGTCGTGGTTTATTTGGACGACATTTTGGTGTTTTTTCAGAGTGAGAACAAACATCTCGAGCATTTACGCATTCTATTCGACCGCCATACCAAGTATGGAGTCACACTAAATGGCAAAAAGTGCCACGTCCTCCGTAACGAAGTAGATTACCTGGGATACACGCTCTCAGCAGCAGGCATCAAATCTCAAGCCAAGCAAATTCAAGCAATCCAGAAGATTGCTGTGCCCCGCAACCGCAAAGAACTACGACACTTTTTGGGAATGATAAACTACTATCGGGACATGGTACCCAATAAGACAACGCTATGCAAGCCGTTGAATCGTCTCACAAGCTCGAAGGTTCCATTTACGTGGTTACCCAGTGACACCAAAGCATTCCGAGATATCCAACGAACGTTTGCAGTAGCAGTCTTACTCTCATTCCCTGAGTTTGAGCAACCATTTCACATATATGCTGATGCAAGTGGAACTCAACCTGGTGGAATCAATATACAAGGTAGCAAAATTCTAGCTTGCTACTCCCGAAGTCTAAATATGCACCAAGATAACTATACGACGAGGGAGATGGAATTGCTGTCAATCGTGGTGCTCCTTTGGGATTATCGCACTATGCTGCTGGGATTCCGCGTCGTGATTTACACGGATCCCAAAAACATGATATATCCGACAGAGACAAGTTTACGCGTCAAACGATGGAAACTGCTGCTCTCAGAGTATCGATTGTCAATCCAATATATCAAGGGCGTCAAAAACATAGGGGCAGATGCATTTTCTCGGATGCGCTTTGATACGGGTGCAGGAACGGAAAGAGACCTTGTCGGGGAAATCTATGCTACAACGGCTCAACCTGACTGTGTTATGCATGGGCCCGTTCTTAGTGAATATCAAGAAGCAGACACAACGATTCAAAAGATAAAAACCGCGTGTATGGCAGGAACAAATAATCTGGATTACCAGATAAAGTCGCTTTTGGGCTGTTCACTGGTGGCGTACCACAAACGCGTGATCGTCCCAGACGCACTGCGCGATGATTTAATTGCTTGGTATCACCAGAACCTAGGACATCCAGCAAGTGAACGCCAATTCAAAACGATGCGCCACACGTTCTACTGACCAAGGATGGAGACAACAATTGCGAAATTCATCAAGAAATGCATCACATTCAAGCGAGCAAAAGTTCATGGAGGTAAGCAAGCCTATGCAAAATTGCCACCACGAACTATGACTACCGTCGACCCCTTTGACATCGTACACATCGACCTCACCCCCTACGAGGGAGGATATAAATGACCATGATCGATCAAGCAACTCGATGGCTAGAAGTAGGTATTCAGCCCGACAAAGCCTCCCACACAACAGCAGAAACATTTGAACGCGAATGGCCATGCCGCTACCCGCGGCCATATAAAGTTATACTCAATCAAGGGCCGGGGTTCACCGGGGACGAATTCCAATAACTCCTCCGAAGCTACGGAATCAAGTCGAAGCCGATAACGTCAAAGAATCCACAAGCCAATACCATATGCGAATGAGTGCATTTAGCAATTCTCAACGTGATTCGCTGCCATGAAGAAGCAGACTAGAAACAAGTGATCTATTACGCGGCGTTTGCAGTGCGAGCCAATTATCACAGCATGCTCAACGCTTCGCCGGAACAATTAAGTTTTGGCCAAGATATGATATCACGCCAGCTCTCCGAAAGCAACGGGAACTACATCTCCATAGGGAGCTTCAATGCTATCCTCGCTGACAACAATCGAGAAAACGACAAGCGCCTCGAGCACTTCTACAAGCCGGGAGATCACGTTATGATGCGTACCCAAAACAATTCCGCGCCAAGCCAAAACGTGTCGCCGACGGTCCCTACACCCTTAGTGCCGTACACGACAATGGCACGCCACGCTGGACAAGGGGTCCACGCAACAACAAGTCAGTATCGGCGGCATCTTTCCGTGCTAACCAAACGGCTTCATGGGGGGAGCATGACATGACAGGATTAAATGCATGAAGAAGATGAAAGTACGAAGGAACGAACAAGACGACGATTGAAGGATTGAAGGATAACAAGACTAGGAGATGATTGACGGATAAAGACGAAGCCGTCTAGAGCACGGCTAGGACGAGGTAAAGTCAATTCATTCTCATTTTTACTTCCAACTCCGCAGTCCCGCTCAAGCAAGGCCCACGGAGGCAGATGGCCCCTCTGCAAGCCACGAGCGAGTCATTAGACTTGGTCGGATATGCTTCCAATGGTTCAGTTTGTACTCAACAGCGCGGTGCACGCGTCAACAGGGTTTACTCCGTTCTAGCTGAACGGGCTGCGTCACCCTGGTCACTTTGAGTGGGGGCGCCCGGTCTTCAGGACTAAGGGGGGGCTCGGAAAGAGCTTTCCTCCCAAATATCCGATGTGCGTCCAGAGTCCTTACGCAAGCAGTTATCGACTTTCGTCGACAACAGGCTGAATGTGGTCAAACAGGTAAGGGACGATGACCCAAGCCCAAGATAGGCAGAGGGAGTACGCTGACCGAAATGGTAGAGGAAACTTAAATGTATTTAACGTGGGGGACTTAGTTCTACTCGACACGAGAAAGCAACTATTAGATACGGTTAGCTCAGTGGAGAGCAACAAGCTGAAGCATCGCTTCATTGGAACCTTCGCGGTCCTGGGTAGGCATGACAATGCCTACACCATCGACTTACCTAAGTCGATGAAGACACACCCGAGGTTTTATGTGGGCCGTCTCAAGCGGTATCACGATCCACAGGGGTAGTCTGCCCCAGATGACCCGGGTCAGGGTCAGGAGGAAGTGGTTGAATAACCTCAATACGAGATGGGGTCTCAGACACCCTCGGGTGCCGCGAGGCTCGCAGTACGCGGGTGCGTGCGGTCGGAACTCCGCTGCAGGGGCTACATAAGCCTGGTGGCCCATCGGTGGCGCACCATACGCGTTCGAGCCGTACGACGGTGGGTAGCAGTACGACGGTGGGTAGCCGTACGACGGTGGGTAACCGTACGGGTGGGTCTCATCGAGCGCCCGCAGCTCAGATCGGAGGTGGTAAACCTCCTGGCGAAGTGTCGACACTTCGCCAACGGCCGCTCGGCGGTCAACACGGTCACAGCGATCACGAAACGCATGACGGAGGCTGTGGACTTGCGGACGGAGACCCTCCAGGGCCAGGGCCCAACGGAATCTCGATTGCGCAACGGCGATCACGGAAGAGATGCGTCTCTTTCTGTTGCAATGCAACCGCTGGGTCGACGGCCCTCAACGGAGATCGAGAACCCCCAGCCGTTGTCGGAGGCTCGTAGTCGTACGAGGCCTCCTTCGGTTCTTTTAGACCGGAACGGAGACCTCCACTACCATGTGAAGCGTGTTCCCCAGGAGCGGCGCATTCCTGAGAAGCGCCAGCTCCTTGTGAAGTGGCGCGGATACTCCACGTCACAGAACCCGTGGGAGCCGGAGGACCGGGTCCGGGTCCGGGTAGCCTGCCCGAAGGCTGTCGCGATCTGGAACCACGAGCGTCAACAGCTTCGTAAGTAGTCTGTGGCTTCTTAGCCACCCTGTGAGGTGTGGTGATCTTGGCATAGGCACCATTCCGCGCTCATCATGCTCATCATGAGCGCTGCCCCCCTACGCTAAGCTGCCGCTTAGCGATGAAGTGGGCGAACTAAATACGACGTTCACGCTAGTCCAGGATATAGTACAGCGCGAGTCCCGCTTTGAGTTGATCCAACTCTTGGCGTTGGTATCTATTTTCAAGGACCCACGCCCGAAGGACCGACTCGGCTTGAGAGAAGCCAGTAGTCCCTTCGGGTTGGACCCGAGGGTAGCTCCATACGGGGTGGAGTCCACCCTTAGTCTCCGGTTTTTTTACGGAGACTAGTGAATCCCTTCAAGTAATTATGTGTGGTGCTAAAAGCACACACCGAGCGGCCTCGATGTTCTCTTGGAACAGAGGCTCGTTCATGACGAGTTTGCGCTCGAAGGCGTCTCTGGAGGTATAACCTCCTACTAGACCGCGAGGGTCTTGTAGCTTCTCAAGGAAGCTCGCAGCCCCGGTCCCCTCGTCGGGCGGGCAATAGCCTCGGTGATAGGCTTTACCGCCAGCAGTCTGCGTTGACTGCACAGGCACGGAGGCCTGTGCTGACGGCAAGTTGCTGGATTGAAACTGGGCAGCATGATAACGCTCGTGCTGCCCGTCGAGATCATTGGAGATCTCATGATGTTCAGGGGCTGCGCCTTCCTCCTCGTCGTCATCGGATAAGGCGTCAAGCGGTCCTCGGAAGGGGTCGCGCGCCTTGCGGCGCGGCGACTGAGAAGCGGAACCCTTCCTAGTGATCGATGGCTCATCCTGAGCTGCATCGGCTCCTTGGTGCGGAGTTGCGGCACCTCGGACTCGTGTGAGTCCTACGCTGAGTGTCAGGTTTCTGGTAGGCAGCGATCGCTATCCATACCCAGTATTAGAGTCGCTGGCCGTCCTCGCAGCTTTCGCTTGCGGGCCAGCCTGATGGGGTGAAGACCGCTTCTCGCCTTCACTGCTTGCAGCAGCAGGGGCTGGAGGCGCAGCTGAGTGAGTGCCCTCAGCCTCATGGGGGTCACGCTCGTCCCCCGAATAGAGCATAGGCTCAGGTGCTGCAGGTGTAACGGGGCCAAGCTGGCCGGGCCCCTTTCTGGGAATAAGGAGAAATGACTGCCCGGGACCGATTGTTCTCCTTAGTGTCTGACACACCAGCTGTGTGTCGCACACCCGGACCTCCGAATAGAATATTCCGTCGTTGCGTCTCCAGGTTATCATATTCCTGCCCGAAGGGTCGGCCATACTTAAGAGGTTAGGGGTCCCTCACGCCAGTCATTCAAGAAATACAAGGATTCATTATGTAGATAGAAAGCAGTAGATAGGGATCTCAAACGGAGTGTTATTAATACAGTCAGTTAACATCTAACCTTGGAGTGTGTAAGTCGATTGGTACCGGGTACCAATAGCGACGGGGAAGGCCAGGCCTTTTACATACGGTAGTGCAGTGACGCCCGGCGTCTGCCCAGGTTAGCGCGTTACGCTTTCTAACCGCTACGGTGCGTGTGACCCCCGTCACACTTGGTAGCACCTGTAGTCAATCCCGCGACCGGCGCGGTTATCTACAATCAAGGCCTCACTGGGTGTGGAAGACTCAGGGAGTCGGTTGCCGACCAGGCAGGACTTTCCTCATCTCACGGATGCCCATTGGGCGACACTGGAGAAGATGGTCAGCCTCCTGGGCGAGGCAGCCTTCGCTGGATTTCCCAACCTCTCGGCAGAGCAGCAGAAGGCGCGCGTGG
>BSXT01001407.1:0-19108 GCA_030267785.1 Phytophthora fragariaefolia
GACACAAGCAGGCAATGAAGAAGGCGGGCGACGAAGTGAGCGAGGTCGCAGAGCGCGCGGTGTGTGGCCCCGCGGCGCTCAGGGAGAGGATGAGAAAGGACGACGCTACGAGGGAGAGCGTCTGCGTGTATGCGTGTGCGGGTGCTGCAGAAGTGTGGCAGGCCCAAGTGCGCGTGGTGAAGGCAATGGCGTCGCTGGCTGAGCAACGACGCGACAGCAGGACGAAGCTCCAAGGGGTCCAAGGGGACCACGAGCAGGTAGGCAGTGAAGGCAGCGTGCTGGTAGGTCCTGTAAAGCTTTCAGAATTCAATTAGCTTTCTCAAGAACAAGTGGCCTTACCATACTATGCCAACACGTATGGCACAGGTTGTGCTAAAAAAACGGAGGTCCTATTGACGAATGAACGAGATTTAGTTCGGCGCAGCAAGTGCGTCTATAATTTGGAACAGGCCTGAATCGGGGAAAAATATTTTTTGGGTGCAATATCTATTCTATCACTAAACGATTTTGGGGGTCTAATTAGAGGTGCACAGGAGGCCTTTAGGCGAAATAGCAAGTGCTGACGTTAAATTCTTTTCGAGAAACAGCGAAATCTCGAGTGCGGCTATAGTTTGTAGCAGCACTGTGCACTGTACAATATTCCTTACACATGGCACTTCGAAACATCAATCATGCACTACATGTATGAACTAACGCTGCTAACTCGGATACTCAATTACATGTAAAGCACTACAAGAGACCAGATTTTAACAGCCGAAGAAACGGACAACCTGAACTGATGTATCGGTTGTGCTCATGGACAGGTATGCTACACTGCCGTCGGGAAAGCTCTTCAATGATTGGTAGCGATTCCCGACCACAGAGCTGTCGACCGTTACCTTCTCACTGATTGCCGAACCCGAGGATGCGTCAAGCACCTGGGCGTAAATCGTGCGGCCACTTGATTTGTACTCCAGGTCTCCGCTTGTGGAGCCTCCCTCCCACATAGCAAGAAGACCACCGGCACCAATGGCAGCAAGGTGAGGAGCACGTTCGTTAACATCCGTACCTCCAAGGATAATGTCGTCGCTAGCCTCGGCATTCGTTGCGAAGTGGATGAGGTGGACACGGGCGTTGTCTTCGTCACTGTCAGAAGTGCTGTTACTGACAGTAGCCCAGTATTTATTGCTGGAGGAGTCGCTGTCCGGGACAATATCACCCAGGTTGGCCGCATCTAAGTCAACGGGGTAAATGGTCGTGTCCCAGTCGTTGGGAGGCATAATGCGGTTGTTGCTGTCCGTCTTACAGATCATAGCGTAGTCATCTGTGCGGTTGTCGTAGGTAATACGTTCGTAGCCGGAGTGTGAGCAGCCCCAGTCAAACGAGTCGGTGTCAGAGGTAACGGATCCGCTAGAGTCCACCACTTTCATTCGGTCGCCCTGGTGGATGTTGATACAGCTATCCTCTGAGACTGACAAAGCACAACCGAAGTAGGCTGCCCAGCTAGAGCCGTCGTATGCCAGGCGCCCGTGGTGAGCATACCACCAGATCATGTACACCTCCTCACCAGTAGCAGACGTAGAGTAAGGCGGTAGCGATGAGCTCGACGAGGTTAGTTTCGTCGCCCACGTTTCCGTTGATCCGTCGTAGCGGACGAGATACATGTCGTAACAAGGTACAGCGTCACTTGGAGCAGAGCACAAATTGCTCGGGCTACCACAGTTTAGAGTGCCTCCACCTTCGGCATCTCTCGTACCAAGCAATACAAACCCATCATCATCCGCGTGGATATCGGCAAAGTCGACCAGGGGCACTTCCACGGCTGCAGTGCTGCTCACCAAAGTGTCATTCGAGTCGAGCTCGCGGACAATTACGTTGTCGCCGCTCTGGAAGGCAATGCGCGAGCCACCAGAGGGGAGCGAGGCGATGGCGACAACGGTGAGACCGGCTTCATCCTCGTTGTTCTCGACGGTCTCACCGACATCCACCTCCGTGATACGCACCCGGGGCGTGCTGCAGAATCCAGAGCTGGAAGATGCCGCCGACGTGGTACTAGTCGTAGCAGCACCAGAGCTCGCAGCAGTGGATGCTGCCGTCGAAGTTGCTGCCGAAGTAGCAGTGGAAGCAGCACTTGACGTGGCCGTTGGTACTTCAGTCACGACGGCGGAGATGTCAGCATCACCCGCTGTCGAGGTCGTCGCAGACTCAGTAGCAGCGGACGCAGCAACACTCGACGCTGCATCAACAGTCGATCCTTCATCATCGTCATTCGACGTTGTAGCATGACTGGCGTCGACAGCTGACGTCGTGGAGACATCACTGTCAAAAGAAGCCTCGGCGCTGGCATTGTCAACGTAATACGACGTGGTTGAGGCCACGGGGGCGTCAGTGAAGTCGACTGGAGCCATGGTCTTGAGCGTGCACTTTTCAGCATCGACGTGGCTGGTTGCAAGCACAGCAACGGCAGTTGCCAACAGGATGGTGTAAAGACGCATGATACCGCTTGCTACTGTTGCTTGGTCTGATGAACTGGAGCACTGGGAGGCCGATTGTAGAATGGGTGTGGCGGAAGTCGACGATGACAAGTGCAAAAGTTAAGCCACAGGCCCAGCAGAGTAGTTCTTGTCGCTGCCTCCTCTTCCTGGTGGCGACGAAGTCGCGCGCGGAGCCTCGATGAGCCACAGCTGTGGTGGCGTACCTTTGGCAAGGTCTTCATAACGGATCAATGTCGGTCAAGTGCACGCTCTGCTCAGGACTCGAGCTGCTTGCCGTCCAATATTGGCGATCACCACCGCGCTTCCGAGTCAGCATATGCGAGCCCTCCGCTCCGATACGATCCTCGCAATAACACGGCACCGGGACGAGCAGCAAGGGAGGAGCAAACTCTGAGATGGAGCTCAACGCCGTTCGTCTACGGTAAAGTGTTGGTGTTCGCTCAACCCGCTCGGCGTAGTGGCCTGCTCCCATCGAAACGGTGAGCAGCTTTTGACAACGCTGACGTCGATCGATCATCCGAGTTCCCAGGATATGAAGGTCGTGGACCAGCGTGCCAAAGCCTTTGGCTCATAGGACCAGCTACAGCTCAGCAAATGGCTTTTTCTAAAAGGTGCTCATTTTTTTGCTATCATGCTAAAAGATGCTGCTGTTATAACTGATATAAAGCTGATATAACTCGCGCCCGTTAGCACTCAGCCCATGTGGACTGGGGGTGCGCATGGGCCCGTGCAAGTTCTCGTGTTGTGCCCGGTCTGCTGCACCTGCGCACAGAGCCTCAGGCCGTCTGGGGCTGCAAAGCATGTAGCGATTGGTCGCCGTCACCCCCTTCACCGGCGACGCGACGGGGGTCGGTGAACCCGCACCCGACTGGAGGATTGCTGCCCGACGTGCAGAAAATTATTTGTGGGGTTCGTGCACGCACGGACAAACTGCGTTTATATTTGGGCTGACGCTGTGAGACTGTTCGCCGTGTTATTTAACACTGCAGTGGTTTCATGACTGCACCTTTTAGAATAATTCGCATCTTTTACCACAATGGCAAAAAATGAGCACCTTTTAGAAAAAGCCCGTTCAGCAAAGCGGCGACCAGCTCGATTCAACGATAACATCAGCCTCTGTTCAACGAAATAGACGCTACGTTGTGGTTCGCAGCGTGCATGAGCCTCAGCTGTGATCGGCTTTACCCTCTGCCTTTACGACAATGCACATGCACATGTGCAATGGTTTACCTACAATCAGTAATACATCCCTATTATAACACCGATAAAATATGGGCGCTCCACATACAAATCTCAGTAAATGCTGACCTCCATCCTAGCTATACTGATTAGTAATACGATGAGCCCAAATATTGATAATTAGAATTGCTTAACTATAGAATCTGACCATTTTGAGAAGCGCGACAAAAGAAGACACCTGATGCTTTGGGTCTTTTTCCTTACACCAGGAGATCCAGCTTGCCAGCACAGAATCTAGTTCTGGAAACCTTACTTGGCGGCGGGTCTTCGTGGCAAGCAGCTCATCTGGAAGTGATTCTAGATGCTTCTTTTGTTTGAGAATCTGGCTTAGAGTTGCTTGCAGGTCGGCGTGGAAGCTTGAATACATTATAGGCCTAATCGGAGAGCTCCGTCTGCGTAATCGCCGGTTTTCCCTCGCGGTGATGGCATATCTGCAACCACTGGGCGTTTGTGAGCGTGATACGGGACCGGGGACACTTGGGTGGGGATGTTATCAGCAGAAGAGAAGGTGTTGTGAAATGAGCTCCGCCAGTCAGTTGAAAAGCTATTGTACCAACAAATGGGCACAACACTAAGTAACAATACCTCCGAGTAGCAATAAAAAGTGAATTCCCGACGCTATTGATGTAGAGAGGTTTGCCTGTATATGTACTGTACTGCTGAGAAGCAAACGCCACGCGCGCCGTCCGTCGTTCATCGACCGCACCAAGATGGCAACAGAAGCACGCATGCCGAAACGGAAGAGCTGTCTACCCCCCGTTTTCGCGGAGGGTGGACCATAAAAAGGTTGAGAGGCTAATAAAGATTGTGGATCTGCCGTTTTTTGCCGTTTTCGGCTGGCATGAGTCTCGGGATTCGTTGTACTTGCGCTTGTTCTTGAGGGTTCCCCGAACGGTGGATTCGCCCTCGGACTTGCAGTCTTGAATTTGGTAGTTGTCCAAGCGGCGAGGCGTTTGTGCGACCACGATGGCTCAGCGTGAGCTTTCAGACAATGCTCGCATTTTTGAGCCAATGCCAGCGTAGTATAGGAGGAGGGGCGAGACGCCACCGCAGTACTCGGCAATACACAACATGAATGTCTTTGTATCGAATGATTTATCTTGGAGGACTTGTCATCACTCCCCTAGGAGATGCGCACCCCACTTGCGCATTACAGCGTATCCCAAAGGCAATCCTCCAAATGTGCGGAGTATCAGATCTAACCGTTTATTGGAGGTCACCGGCCGCGAAAACGGGGGGTCTCACTGTACTGCATAATTTTGCTGGAGATGACAGACCAACCGACCAGTGATAGGCCGTGTGATTCAACTTCACAGTCGCTTGTGGACGCGATTCTGCTGTGTTCGTCCCTGGTTCATCATTGGACCTCGTAGCGAGATGCTAGATCGGTTCGAAGCTGTTCGGACCATGTTACAAATATTTTAGACTCGACAACCATGCCAGGGCGTGTTAGCAAGGCGTGCTGCCACCCAGTGGCATCGTGGATGGCAGGTGCAACGCAGAAACGGGTAGGCTGCAACAGGCAGCTAGCAAGTGGCATCAGTCTGAGAATCGAGCGAAGACTTTGAAGAGACCACCACTGATCTCCCTGAATTTGCCCGCCAGGTGACCAGTAGAAGCTGGGCTGAATCGGACTCAGTTGTGTATCATTTTAAGCATTAAAGTTTAAAGACTGGGGGATTCCCGTAACGTTAGGCTTTTTTGGCGCTACAAATCTAAAAATATCCGTGAGAGGGGGGTGAGACTTTACAGCGGACCAGGACGACCCGAGCAAACAGAAACGGGATAACATTTAGCTATGTAGCACCAAAAAAGCCTACAGGGTACGGGGATCCCTCCACTATCCGTTGTAATTGGAGGGATTCCCGCACAAGGCTTTTTTGGCTCTACAGAGCTAAATTTTGTCCCGTTTCTGTCTGCTCGGGGAGTTGTAAACTCTAAATGTGTGAGACCCCCCCTCTCACAGATATTTTTAGCTACCCTCCTTAAGTAGGCACACATATCTCGTAAAACACGATATAAATGTCTCTCAAGAAGAAAGGGTATGTATTCTCAAGAGTATTTGGGATTTGGTCCAGGTGAACCAGATTGCCTTCGCGGACACTCATTATTACATGCACTTGTTCATAACTGCATACTAGTACAGTATACTAAAACTAGTATATTTGGGGGTGGGTGCAGACTTTCTGTGGCCCCCGGTCCTGTCAAATTTTTAGTTGTATTCCAACGACTGGGAAAGGGTGGGAAAAAGAGGCACCAGGGAACGCGCGAGAACGTACCGCGTACTCCAAAACAAACCGCACGCAAAATCGATGCGTTTTGCCTCCACAGTGACAAAATAACTGCCGTCAGCTCAGGGGGGGGGTGCAGACTTTCTGCACCCGCTGTAGACCTCGAAATCAGAAGCGGCCTACCGTGCACGGTAGGCCCTACTTGCCCAAGCACAACCTTTGTTCTCTAATCCGCCTGCTTCTGATCGAGAATGCCATGTAGATGACACGAGCTCAGTTACTCACTTTATCCCACTACGGCTAGCACAATACGAGATACTGTGAGTTGGATGGTCGGATTCTGATTAAATAGGCAGATAGTGATTTTCGTGCAGTGAACGTGACGATCAAAATCTACCACGTGGTACTCTGATCGCCGAAAACATCTCTACGACTGCATCAGCGATCTCGAGCCGCTGTTGCCGGCAACTTGCCGACACCTTCGATTGTAGATTATAGTAACTTCAACACGACATGCTTGCCTCTTGATTCCAATCTCCTCTATTGCGTCTCTCTTCCTAGGCTTCCTCGTGACGAGAGGAGCTTGAAGTTGGGCCAAAGCAGGCCGAAGAAAGATAGGATCGGGTGCTGGGGATGGAGCGAGCCGTGATGATCCGTGGCGAGATCGGATTTTGAAGAATGACATGCAACAACTGAGTAAAAAGCTGAGAGAATTCGTGCGGTTCGTGCACGCACGAAGGAGATGACCAAGTGAACGATTGCTCATATCTTCTCAGGTCTTTCAATAACGATCCCTTGGTCAGCTCTCGGCCGAGAGATGAGTACCTTAACATGTCGCACCCTCTTTTTCCCGGGTTGCGCAGCTCTCGGTATAGTTATCAAGTTCCAATTAGGAGGTCTAGTGAGTCACTGCACCGCTCGAACAGCGCAAAGGCATCTATTACACGGTCACGTGGTTTTCTTTTTTCCTTTTGCGGTTCTTCCACGATGCGTCTGTATCAGCTTCTAATCGCAACCGGGGTTGCTCTGCTTGTCAGCAGCAGCGACGACGTTGCATTCGCTGCCACCTGTCGCTACCGAACTTTGGCGCCATCGGTATCGATTGCAGCGGATGCCCCCACATCATCATCACCGTCTTCGTTCTCTTTCGATACCCCCCACAGGTTATTCTGACCAGAAACTCAACGAGCCTAGCGCTGCTGGCCCGGTATATCCATCGAACACCAATTCACAAGCAACAGCAGATGCTCCTACGACGGTTGACTCTTCCGATGCCTCTACAACGGCAGATACGTCTACATCGAATACGGATTCCTCGGCCTCTGCACCTGCGTCTACGCCATCGGTTGCTACAAACTCGAGCTCTTCGGACAACTCGAAGCTCTGTGCGAAGCCGCGGGTGCGTATCACGGAGGTGGATATTGGTGTCACGGTGGACGCGAACGAAGACGAAGTCAACCTAAAGGTTGTGGCCATTTCTGCTCCGCCTTCGGGTGGATCTCGTATAGCCTTCCACAGCGGCGGAGATGTGATTGTGCGTGAATTGGATGAAACCGACAACCTAGTGAGTAGTTCTACGGTCGTGAACGTGCCGCTCCACGACTTCGGCAATATTTACGCGGATAACGACGGTTTCGTTCTGCTGGGGACGAGAGATGCCGAAGGTGGCGGTACCCTCAACTGTGGCAACCCGAGCAACTTGTGTGGTACCGCGCCCAACCCGGCCGTCCCCTGCTACGTCATGTATCTGGTTCGTTATGACGGCTCAAAGGAAACGTGGGTCACCAAACTGACGTCTTCAAGCTCTTCGCTGCCGCCGTACTCGTCGTTGGGCAGTGGTCCGGATGTGTACATGATTTGGTGGTACGCGCATCACGGCCGCATTGCTTCAGACGGCACGAACTGGGCTGCATACTTCGGGTGCGCGATTTCAACGTCAGAGGGTGGTTGTATTAATATTCATCGGGGCGACCTCATGAAAGTTGTCGGCCTTCCGGGAAGATTGCAACTCAAGCTGACTCCTTCAACTGGGGTTGCTCGCACTTGGGCTACGAGCGTATCACGTATGATAGCCGCAAGAAAGGCTAAGCATCTATCTGTAAAACGGACAGCAACAACCGTATTATGCCGCCCAACGATTGGGGCACGACGATCTACCCGGTCGACCTTGCAGCTGCCAACCTCGGCGATTTCGTTCCAGACAGCAGGTCCTCCAGCAAGAAATACTGGGCTACTGTCAGTAACGGCGAGGGCGATAACGCCAAGGTGCACTTCATCCATTTCGCAATCAACGCAGCTGCGGACGATGATATCACGCTGGGTGGAACGGACGCCAACGAACGTGCACCACACCTGGCTGAAATCGGAGACGGTGGCTTGTTAGCCATGTGGGAGGTCGGTTCTACGGGTGGCGACCTGGCGGATGGTGGCGACCGAACGGTTTATGCCCAAGTCCTGGACGCGTCGACTGGAGAGGCGATCAGCAGCAAGGTGACGGTAGACAAGTCGGTTGTGGGCAACCGCTACCATGCTCTTAAAACCTTCCCGGATGGAAGTGTTGCATACCTGTCGAAGGGTACGACGGACACATCTGTTCAGGTCGTGCGCTTCTTCGGTTGCTAAGGGAGGTATTGCGTTCTTGTTTGTATGTTTTAACATAAAAAAGCACGAATCAAGCGCTGTTTTCATGTTTAGCACCTGTCCGCTATGGTTGTTTTGTCCGTCGACTGGTAAGCCTACTTGTGGCGGGTCCCAAACCGTCCCACTCGCTGTGCCAGCTCGCACCACTACTGTGGTGGTCCCGCTTAGTGGTTTTTGTTTGAATATTTCGCTAGCTTATATTGTGGGTTATGCTCCAAGTTTTTAGGCTGATTGGTTAAATCGAGCGAGCTCAATCGCGCGACCAATCGACCCTGTTGCCAAAATATGGTCGGAATTCACAATACTACTGTAGCTATCGCCCATCCAGTGGCAAAGAACTTTACTAAAGCTACACGGTCAGCCCGTCTTCTCAGCGGCAGCGGTCTCACGGATGTAGGGCGCTAACTAAAAGAGACTAACCAGCCCGAAGCTGGACCTCCACCCTTCTCGTGCGATGGATAGGGACGTTGGGGAGGGATCGATTATCGGCGAACGCAACCCCGGTAGGTCTTTAGGCTGCTCCCCCGAAACGTTCCGGTTTGCATGCAATATACAGCAGACTCGGGGCATCGACAAGTGCGCAGGCCGAGCCCCATGTCCCTCGGCCCCGACGTCGATGCGCATTCCGACACCGTCGCCCCTCGGTCTCTCTCCGAGGCCCCCAACACCCTACTGTCAATCTGCAGGGCTCTAACCTCCTACCCGCGTACCTCGCTCCATTGCTGTGTACCCGTATCAGTCTAGGTGCTGCAGCAAGGTCACTGATATCCGGCTGCCAAGTGACTTTATTAGTTTCGTTCAGATGCCGTTTCTGCACCAAATTTCAACTGAGGGTCGAGCGGCAGACTGCGGTTCGCTACCCCCTACATCTATCGACTACCTACAAAGTCCAGCGCTCTTGCTACCTAATTCCCTCCTGGCCTCTTACTCCACGTTGTCGCCTCTCTTGGCGTTCGCATACGTCTCCCCTGCTTGTCATCAGCGGGCCATCCCTCCTGCGATCTTCTAGCGTCCCGTGCTTCAATGTTGAGTCGACATCCTTCTCTGCCGATCGCCTGCTGTCTTCGTCAGTTGGTGGCAGCAGCCCGCTAGCTGACCGTCACCAAGGACCACATCATCGTCCACATCTTTCGTCACCGGTCCATTGGTGCCCGTAGCACTGTTCACGCCGCTGTCAGATCAATCACTGTCTTGTCACGCCCTCTCGCCACCTTGAGAGGCTCATGCCCTCCCTTCATCGTGAGTGCACCACTATTAGTACTTATGCCGAGTCGTCGGTCGCATGATTAGCCGAAGGCTCTATTCACACTTGATATTTGCATAGGGATCTAGGATGAGATACATATGGGGCTACAGGACCCCTAATTATTAAATCAGAGCAGAATTCCCCCCAAGGCAAAAGGGTCAAGTCCGTCCACGGTAATTCTAGCTAGCTTATCCGTGGAGCCTGGATACACTCGGTCTCGGTGGGTTAATGGCTGCCGGAGAACGCGAAGTGCATTGACCGAGAGTTCATCCTGGTAAGACCCAGAGAGAGAGAGAGAAGTGGCCGAGTGTTGAGGCAAAGAGAAGCCTCTGAGTGTGATTGTTGGGTGCGAGGCAGAGCCCCCCCAGCGTACCTTGTCTTTCGCCGGGGTTTCCGTCGGCTCCCCTGTACAAGGTCTTGACTGACCCGGTATCCTTCCATGTTGAGGGACCACAGTGGGATAGCGTGAAAACGTGAACCTAAGTACATCCGAACCCTCGCTCGTGGTTCGTGGTTCACATTTGAGGGTACACCTACCTAACCGACAGTGCACAGAGGCATCTTCCAGCCCGGTGTAAGGGATCGGATCTGGTCTTCAGATTTTATCCCAACAAAGCTCAACCGACCTTTCGGGGAAGGGAGAGTGTTGTTGGTAGGACTCGTTCCTATACGGAACGGGGAACTTCCGTTGTGCTCCTACACGACAACTGGTGCCGCGACCCTGGACTGGTGTGACCTATTGTGTGTTGTTTGGTCTGAGTAGGTGCTACCCTAACGAGCCTTGGAGAAGAAGAAGAAAGGAGACAAGATAAAACAAGATGAAAAACGAAAATGGCTAAAGGATCCTCAACGCTACCAGCTACGCCGATGAAATCGGGACGAATCGAGATGGAAGGAGGCCCTACCCCCATACTGGGAGCGGAGGACGCCTTTCATCTATCTCCGAAAGGTCGGTGAGTTTGGATGAGTCGGTAGGAGGAATTGCTGAAGCCAAGGATGAAGAAGTAAACGAGTACGAGGACTCGGAGGCGGACGGATACGTTTTAGTGACGACCTGGATGCCTCGGACGAATCTAGGGTGTCCGCGGAACGCAGTGGAACTCCACGCCCCATCACCCAAAACCTTGCTGGCGAATTTGATAAAGTGGCTAAGCCTGAGCCCTCGCGTGATGACTCTGAAAGTGAGACCGAGGTGTCGGACAAGAAAGCGACGGATGAAACGGTCATCCGAAAGCTCCCTGGCAACCGTCCACCCATCAACAGCAGTACGCCTGCGGCGAACCGATTGATCGGTCGGATCTTGGATCAAATGATGGAGTCAAGTGATTGGATCCGACCGACACGCTTAAGGCAGTGCGCCAAGCCTTCCGGGTGGAGCTAAGTGGCGAAGTAGCGTGGCCCGTGAACACCATGCCGACTGTGAAGGTGGCTGAGGACACGGTGGGACCCAAATCTCAGACGAAACCGTCTGAGGCAGACCTCCGGGACTGGCCCCCAGCAATCGCAGGTACACCCTTTACTCAAATTAGTCGTGCTTCGAAAATAGGCATGCTTTCATTTCACCACCGCCACCGACTGTTTTTAAAACCGCTAAACACTTCACAAAGACAGCGGATTTAGACAGATCTCGTCGAGCTTAAGGCAATAATGGTCTCAGGTTTCAGATAACCCAGATATTGAACTCACAGGACTTAATCAAACATTTGGTTTTCTCCAACAAAAATCAAAAGCCATAATTAGTCAGGGCCATACTAATTAGAGTAAAGGGTCTAAAGAACTGAAGCGATGGAAGAGGAAGCTTCGGCTCTGCTTTGGGACGTCTGACATTGGGTTGAAGACACCTCCCACAGCTCGACCGAAGGCTGATGCAGACCCTTCGCAGATCCCGTTCCCCAAACGCCCAAGAAGAGTGGAAATGGAAACGAAAGTGATGATGACAGCGTATTTGGGGGTGAAAACGGAAGGGACGCCGTATTTTCAAGACTCGCATATGGTGACTCGTCGGTCGTCCAGCAGAGCCGATCGGCTTGCACGTGATGCAGAGGCCTCACATGCTCAGAGGGGTGACGCGAGAGCTTCGTCAGGGCGGCCGCGCCGACGCTTTGTGCCTCGCGACGACTCCTCGGACGATGACAGCGATGAAGACGACTATTACCGGAAGAAAGACGCTAAGTACGATGTTCCGAGCGACGAGATAGCTCACCAGGTGAGAGAGGTTAGCGAGATGGAACGACTGAACTCTACTCCGATGCTTGAGCTTGCGACTCACCGACCACTCGCTCAGATTAAATCCTTTTCGGGACTACGCAACAAGAGTGAAAACTCGATGCAATGGCTACAAATCTTCGTCTATGAGATGAAGGGGACCCGCACCACTCCGAATGAGTGGTGCAGGGTCTTCGAGTTGAGCCTTAGAGAAGGAGCCCTGCACTGGTACCGACAATTGCCGCGCAAGACGAAACGTCAGTGGAAGCTGCTCAGCGATGCGTTTATTAAGTACACTTGCTCGCAATTCCGCCGAACAGCGAGAGCTCGGTACTACTCGGCCAAACGCGAAGGCAGCGAGCATGTGTGCGACTATGTGAATCGACTAAGCGGTTACGCTCGCAACGCTGGAGTACAATTTGAGAAGGGAGGACGCGATTCCAAGGAACATGTGAACCGATTCCTCGAATCATGTGGTGACCGAGGTCTCGAGAGATGTCTGCGTCATCATCGCGTGAAGGACATCCATGAGCTGGGGGATATTATCAACAGCATCCTCAAGTCGGAGGAGCGGAGCTCGACTAGAGAAACCTCTGCGTACCTCTCCCTAGGTCGAGACCACTCTCACGGTCGTGATGAGAGGCGTACAGAAACCCCGAGGGATTGGCGTCGACGGAACCGCCACGACTGACACGGACGCGGATATGACCGCCGGATGGACGACTACCCCGTATTTCGCTCGCGGAAGCCTCGCTGTCGGAGATAATGGCTGAGTTGCAGATCCGCGAGTCGAAGTACGGGCGGTCAGAACACTCGAAGTCACGAGACTTGCGCCGAAGCTTTGAGGATAGCAGCAGTGAAGATGTGGAGGATCGATTTACAGATGACGATCAGTCGGGAAGTGATTTCGCAGACCCGTACCACTCTGACCAGTGTGGTGTCGGGATTTCGCTGCTAAAAGCTACCGCAGTCTGCCGTTGAAAAGCGCCCTGGAGTTGTCGGGACGACTCCCAACGGATTCCACGGTCGCTGATTGGCTGAACGGACCAATGATGACGCGACGTGGATCTCGGCTTTAGTGTGCCACACCACTGGGAAAGGGCGTAACAGCCGGAATCCAGTAAAGATATGGATGCACTCTGAGACGTCGCCGACAAAGGAACTTATTGATAACGACTTCTCAACTTGCAGTTGAGTCATCGCCAAGAGTCGCTGACGCTCCAAGAAGTCGCAGGAGTTCCAAAACGGACACATTTATACTTGATATTTGTATAGGACATTATGAGTAGAAGGAAGGAAATCTGAAAGTGATTGAGTTAGTTGCTCTTGTCTTCTTCCAGTACCTCTATTCTACTTGCTCATGTAGCTTCACTGGGTGCCACATGTAACGAGAAACGCTCAATGTAACGTAAACGCTTGATGTAACGAAACACTTGATGTAACGGAAACGGTACGCAAAAAGAAGATATATAGGATAGCCTTCGGGCATTAATAAATAGAACAGCTTTTCCTCTCAACTACACAAGGGCGACGTTCGGCATCCGGTAAGTCCCGTTTGCGTCTGGACAAACCTGGTCGGGAGGATCATGCCTGTCGGTGGATACATCTACTAGTATTGTAGTGTGGCAAATCCAAGAGACTGTGGATTGTGTGTCAGGGTTAGGACGAGTTGTCGCCACATATTGGGGAAGGCAGAGCGCCACCCTTTTATTACTTCCCGCCGAAGTTTAGCCCCGGCAACCTCGTATCAAGCTGTAAAAGGCTGGGACCCTTCCTTCTGAGGGCCTGCGAGGAGTGAGTTGGCGTGAGAGCATCCTAGCCGCAGCTCGTGGCTAGGGGTTCTGGGCTTTGTGGGTTCGCCTAAAGGAAACCACGGCGCACAAGGGGAAACAAACAGCCCGATGAAAGGATGTGGAGTAGGGCCTTCGGGTTCTTAAGCTTACCCGATAAGCCTACCGAGTTATCGTGACTCGGTGGGTGTTGTCGAGGGAGTACATTTGTACAAAAGTGTGGCGTATCCCAACACGACAACTGGTACCGCGACCCGGGACTGGCGTGACCTCCTTGTGTGTTGTGATTACTGTAGGCTAACCTTTTAACGATCAACAAAGGAGAAAAAATAGAAAAAAGAGAAGAAGAAACAAGAACAAGAAAATGGCGAAAGGATCAAGTTCAGCGGTACCAGCTACGCCGATAAAGTTCGGTGGACCGCGTGGCGATAAAAAACTTGAGCACGGCCCTGATCACGTCGCAGCTCGATTCGATTCTGAGCGCTCTGGCAGCTTCGACGACGACTCGATGACTGGAACCGACGCCAAGTATGATGAAGACCTCACTGAAATCAACTACGATCTGGAGGAGAAGGCGCCAGCACCTATGGCGGTGACGCTGGACACTCCAGAAGATGCAGTGATGTTCGCGGGACGTAGTGAAGGGATTCGCCCCCTGCCACGAAATCTCGTGGACAAATTTAATGAAGATGATCGCCCAAAACCGGCCTATGAAGACTTTGAAGATGATGGCGACAACCCAAATCGTCAATAGTGACGGCTCAAGTCACAGAACAAGCCGCCGGCAACCGGCTGCCTCTCAATGGAGACACGCCGGCAGCCTACAAGGGTCTCGGGAAGTGCCATGAAGATATCAAGTCAAGTGACTGGGGTGAATTGTTTGAGCCGACAATGATTCGTCAAGCAGTGTGGGCTGAACTGAGTAATGAGCTCGCGTGACCCGTTAATTCGACGACAATTGAGCAAGTGGCGAAGGGTATGGTCGCTTTCTTACAGGCCATGGGGCTGAAAGCGACCGAGCATCAATCGCCGTCGACTTTGCAATGCTGGACCCCGCGGAAGCAGGTGCCGAGTTGTGGAAATGGAAGAAGAGACTTCGTTCGGCCTTTGGAATGACCAAGTTCTCATCTAGGCGGCAAAATAACAGCGGTTTAGCCGGGGTGATCACTGACCCCGCGCTGGTACCGCTGTCGCAGACGCCAAAGAAGATTGAGGAAGGAAATCTGAAGCCGGCGACAACTGGCGGAGTGTTTCGCACCGCTGCCGGACGCTCGCCGTATTTTCAAGACTCTCACATGGTGCCACCGCGCTCTGCGAAGCGTCAGGAACGAGTCGATGGTGCTGCCGACAACTCAAAAGCTACGGAAAATACTCGCCGGCACTGGAAAGAGTATGCGGCGACGCTACGGCGGGGATGTAGGCGTGCAAATGAACGAGTATATGCGCCAAATCTGAGAATTGACCGATTCCGAGCAGTCAAACGCGACGCCGAGAATTGAGGTGGCGACGCACCGACCACCCGGACGGATCAAGCCGTTTTCAGGACGACGAAATAAAGATGAGAAGTCAATGCAGTGGCTGCGATCTTTCATCTACGAAATGAATGGGACACGAGCTCCGCCAAACGAGTGGTGCATGCCATTTGAGCTAAGTCTTCGTGACGGAGCTCTACACTGGCACCGACAACTGCCGAAGAAAACTAAACGACAATGGAGCACACTCAGTGACGCATTCATCAAGTACTATTGGTCCCAGTTTAATCAGTCAGCGGAGAGTCGCTACTATTCTGCAAAGCGCGAGGACAAGGAGCATGTCTGCGACTGCCTCAACCGCTTAAATGGATACGCCCGAAATGCTGGCATCCAGTTCGACAAGGGAGGTCGCAAAGCGCGAGACCATGTCCGACGATTTCGAGAAACTTGCTCGTACGGACTCGCACTCAGACTCGGTGAGTCTACGTCTTCCTCTGACGCACGCTACGGCAGCCCCGCTGCACCGCCTGTACTTGACTCCCCAGAGCGGCCACCACCCCTTCGAGAGGGCTCAACCCAAGAGACAGGGGTCCGTCCCAGGGCAAAGCAGAGCCAATTTTGGCAAAGGGTAGCCACTTCAGGCACGGGGCACCCGACGTCTGTCTCATCCGCTGTCTAAGACAACTAGCCTCAGTCCCAGCGAGTTGGCGGACGTCCGGTGTAAAATTTTCGGCCCCATTCGGCCCCTTTAGGTAGCGCCTCTGCGACTAACAGGTACAATTCCTTCATCGTTTCTCGGACGGTCGGATGAGGAGGTGCAGCCCCGGCTGCGCGTATCATATCCGCTCCGGTGGTCCACAGCGTCCGGCCCCGCTGGAATTCCCCATGCTCACGCCCTTCATGGCCTGGGGTGATATACACTGATTGGTCATTGTACATATTGTTGCCGTAATGCTGAATGTCTCCAATGAGAAGATCCAACACGGACCCAGATACCGCCCAATTGCTGACCGCTGGTGCTGCCATCGCCAATAATTCAGTCTTGAGATCCGGAACTGCCAATCCTCCATACCGTCTTGGTAGGTTTGCAACATCAGCGCCAATCCTAGGGGTAGCTGCCGCGCCGGACTCCGTAAAACTCCCAACCCATACGAAATTTCTAATGCATTTCGAAATGGCCGAGACTGTTTCGGTGTTCGGCCACGCATGGCGTCCAACGTACAAAGTTTCGGGATGATGACCGCCGCTGCCACGCGTGCTCTCTGGTCGATCGTCAGGATGCGACGACTGGCCAAACGAATGCGAGTCCGTAGTTGGGGACCAGCTATCTCCCATGGTTGCGTCTCGCTCGGGCAGCTGCCTACCTCGTGGCTTAGATAACGACATGTGTCATCTACACCCAGAAGCTGGATGACATGCGCCCACTCGCCATGATCGCAACGCTAATCCCATCAGGGTGTAGAGCAATTGCCACAGTTTTCTTGCGATTGATAGTGAGGTCTGACGCCCGACCAAAAGCATCGAGTAGGGTCAAGGCAGGGCGCATTTCGCCTGAATCCCGAAGGTATAATGCTGTGTCGACCGCATAGCCTGCCACCCGAAGTTCCACCATCGCAGCGGGGGTTTGAAGCACCACCCCTCGTATTGAGCCGTCAGCAAGCAACCGCTGATAGAGTGGTTCCGGAGCGATGGTGAATCAAATCGGAGCCATGGGGCAGCCTTGGTGAATACCCCGGGTAACTAGAGCTGGTCAGGAGTGGACACAGTTGGCTAAGAAGCGAACGGTCGTCCCACAATGGAGCCGTGCAATCACCGTAACAAAGTGGGCTGGGTAGCCGTGTCTGCTCAACGCCGAGCACAAAAAGCCTCGGTCCAGTGTGTCATAGGCTTTAGCAAAATCGAGCAGTAACACAATTGCTTCCCGCGCCACAGGAGATAACGTAGCCACCCGTTGCGCCGCAATGGGGAAGTCAATTGTCGTGTGAATTTGCCGGCCGGGGACGAAGCCATTTTGGTAGACACTGACCCGCCGCGCAAATGTGTGTCGCAATTGGGTGGTGAGGAGACGCGTTAAGATCTTGTAGTCCGTATTGAGTAACGCCAACGGCCTGAAGTTTAGTGGATCGCTTCCATCCCCGCTTTGTTTTAGGCAAAGTATGTCAGCCGTTTAAAAGAGGCCGGAAATATCTGCTCCGTGTACCATATTTTATAAAGTTTAGTCAGGATTGGAATGAGAATGTCGGTATATGTTCAGTACCAATCATTGCCCAATCTATCAGGTCCACATGCTTTGCCAGATTTGCAAGCTCTGAGTGCGGCCGCAACCCTAACCTCAGTGATAACGTCCGCTGTGGCAAACTCAGTGACATCTGATCCAGAATCATGTGTCATTCACCGACTAACCCGAATAACCTCTTCATTGGAAGCCGCAACCCCAGTCAAGATGGAGCTCCAGCAGGCAACCAGTGTGTCTGCCTTTTCCTGTGGGTCCCGTGCCGTTCCTCCCGCTGTTGTGCGAAGCGCGGGGATGACGTTATCGCTAAATTAACAGGATATCCGTTGAAAAAGTTTTAGTCGTGGTGCCGGGAGCCCACACGTGTTTTGAAATCAACATTGCGCTTTGGTACGAGCCTATTCGCGCCGTAAACTGGCGATGCGTTGCGTTTGAGTGCGGGCCTTAGCAGCGAGGTCATTCAGCTCCCCCTTCGAGAGGAATGTATCCCGGGGCCCACCCGCATGCGTTGTTCGGTCAGCTTCAGCCGGTGATACATGCGTTTGAGTTTTTTTCTGTATGTGCTCTTCCGGTTGTGATTGGCATCTCGTCGCGCCTGCAGGAGTCCTGTCACAATTCAGAGTTTAACTGCATCCCATGCTGCCGCCGCTTCAGTCGCAGTCAGCGTCTTACGTGCGAGGTCGGCAGCAAAGAAGTCTAGCTCAGAATGAACAACCCGATCTGCGCGGGGACGCATATGTGCCGGAACCGGGAAATCACGCTTCGGCTTCCGGACCCGTACCTCGTCCGACAAAGGACGTAAATGGAGTGAAACGCCGTGAGGATCTGGCCGCAAACCTTCGGTAGCTAGGGTTGTTTTTACAATTCAAGCCCGAGCACGATCATTGGCATACCATCGGTCGAGTCGGCTGGTCACCAACCATCTTCCCTGAATGGTGTACCTATGGGTATGGTGTGTGTTGTAGAACCATGAGAGCGCATCAGTATCTGGTGGTCGGGGAAGACTTTGGGCGAGACTGTCATGTAGATTGTGTTTATGTAACCACTTGTCGAGCGCTGGGGAGCAATGGGCTTTTGCCGTGGCTGCATAGGACATGTCACACTCTCCATATTGTGTACAGTTAAAATCTCCGCCGACGTAAACTTGAGACCCGGTGGGGAACTGTATACCTTCAAGGTGTTTGTAAAAGGACCCCGCAATCTGGGTTCATCAGGCGCGTACACATTGCATACGTAGACCCGCTCTCCGGCTAGGTGGGCTACAACCACCATGAAGTGTAGTGACCAATAGTCCTCCATCGCTGGCTGAACATTGGTGAATTTGCTCCGAGCGTGTACCAAGATGCCAACCCCCGCAGCCTTTGTGTAGTGGGCTTACTTAGCTCACTACATTAGCTTACACGTGTGCGCAACGTGTAGGAGGAAGCGTAGATGTATTTATATTAGATTAAGTATACTTAGCTCACTAAGTATAGTTAGATCTAAATAAAGACTTATTAATAAGCTTTTGGTAGAAAATGAGAACTGAATTTGAAATGTTAACTTCGGCTTTGCCTCCTAAAACTGATATCTATAAAG
>BSXT01001408.1:0-20223 GCA_030267785.1 Phytophthora fragariaefolia
GAACTGCTGGCGGCGAATCGCCGCCGACGTTTCAACCGACGGTTGAGTTATAGTCAGGAGTCACCGACTATTAGGACAGTCGCGGGAGTTCTAAAACGGACCCATTTATACTTGATATTTGTATAGTACATTTGGAAAAGGAAGATATATTAGGATAGCCTCGGGCATTAATAAACAGAACAGCTTTTCCTCTCAACTACTCAAGCATGACGTTCGGCATCCGGTAAGTTCCCATTTGCGTTTGGATAAACCTGGTCGGGAGGATCATCCCTGTTGGTGGATACTGCTACTAGTATTGTTGGTGGTGGTCATCCTGGCAAATCTAAGAGACTGCGAATTGTTTATCAGGGGTAGGCCGAGTTGACGCCACATATTAGGGAAGGCGGAGCGTCACCCTCTTATTACTTCCCGCCGGAGTTTAGCTTCGTCAACCTCGTATCAAGTTGTAAAAGGCTGGGACCCTTCCGTCTGAGGGCCTGCGAGGAGTGCGTTTGCGTGAGAGCACCTTAGCCGTAGCTCGTGGCTAGGTGTGCTGGGCTTTGTGCCTAAAGGAAACCACGGTACACAAAGGGAAACGATCAGCCCGAGGAACGGGTGTGGGTTAGGGCCTTCGGGTTCTTAACCTTACCCGACAATCCTACCGAGTTATCGTGAATCGGTGGGTGTTGTCGAGTGAGTGTGCCTTTGTACATTTGTGCAATAGTCTGGCATGTTCCAACATGACATCTTCCTTCTGATCGCCGGCGGGGTCAACCCGCGGACGCACATAATCAAGCCCAGCTTGATTGTGTATCGCTTCGTCGTACATCCCGGTTGCATGCGAGAAAGCCAAGCATTACCGGTGTGGGACGTTTGCAACCGTCCGCACTGCATGCAGCGTCGGCTTCCAGAGCCGACATGCTTTCCTCGACGCCTGACGGCGGAGCGTCTTTCGACGTTTGGAGCAATCATATCAGCTCCCGGAGCTGACGCGTCCAGTTCACTGTCCTTAATGACTAGCTCCGCTTGTTCAACCTGTGTGTCGACGCTAGTTGGCACAACCGCGTCACTATTGACGCTTCGAGAGCCCCTAAAATCCGATCGGATCTGGGTTTTCTGATTCAGCTCACATTTTTCTCTGCCGAATCGCTCAGTCGTCAGTGTCCGCGTGGGGCGATCGGAAGCCCACGCGTCTTGCGCTGCCTATGCGGCGGGGGGGGGGGGGGTATGCACTGCGAGGTGCATGTGCTATGCCGACATGGCCATCTCGCACTGTCGCGCCGCTACTCCTGAAGCGCACGATCGCGCGCTTCGCCCAGTCGATCACTGGATCATGCCGTGCAAGCCACGGCATGCCCAACACCATGTCGAGCTTATCGTCCATGACAAGCATGATAAGTTCGCCCACGAACTTCTTTCTCGATAGGAGAAGCGTACGCGTACAATACGCTTCTTGGTTCAACCAACGACACCCGTCGCTAGTCTCACTTCCAATAGACTTTGAGGTACTTCACTTCCTCGAAGTCAAGCCTCGCTAGGCTCTGCAGTCGAACAAAGTTGTTCAACGCACCACAATCCATTAATGCTCGAAGAGACATCTCTCTCTTCGAGCTAACCTTCAGTATGACAAGGTTTGGCTTGTCATCTTTCTTCTTGCAGTGACAGTGACTCTCACTGGGGTAGCAGTCCTTGATACAGCGTGTCCGATGTCGACAAGCTCAACTGTATCACCAGCAGGGGCCTCGCGCCTGCAGGTCGGCTTAGTTTTTTATTGCCCGTGGCAATACTCGGTATCGTCACGTCGGCCCTTGGCCGCGTGCACAGATGCTGTGCACTCGCGGGCGTAGTGACCGTTGTTTCCACACCGGAAATAACGGACATTTGTTGATCCACGACGCTGCTGGGGTTCAGCAGCCGTCGCACACGAGAGGCCCATCTGTTTGGGACCTCCGATGGCTTCACCACCGGCCGCGGCATCTACGTGGGGCGTTCACATGCAGTTTAGTCTGTCGCCGGCTGGATTGCAGCCTCGAAAGTACTTGAGTACCCTCGGAAGCGATAGGTCTTCACAGGCCCATCCGTAAGGCCCTTCGTGAACGTGGCGACCTTTGTCGCCTCGTCTATCGGATTATGTTCGAGACCAAGTACCGCGCTCTTTGAGCGTAAGCATGCACGTCATGCTTACCTTGTTGCAGGTCGAGGAACTCAGCCCTCGATCTAAATTCATTTTGCGGGGGCTCAAACGCTTGTCTGAGCTCCTCCATGCATATGTCGTACGTACTAAGGCACGTAGGGTCAGTGAGTCGGCGTCCATATGCCCAACCTCTTGCTCGTCCACCAAGGCATGATATGGCGAACGCAACCTTGGATAACGGGTCGACGATACGTCGAGCCGTAATGGCAGTGTCGACCTCGACAAGCCAACGGAGGAGAGTCTCGCCCTCTCTTCCAATGTAGCTGTTCACGTAGAGTTTCAACGACTCCACGCGCGGTGTGGACGGAGTCGACACCGTTGGGTGAGCAGCGACCTCACGCTGTTCTTTCATGATGAATCCCAGACCAAATCTGTGTTGCTCTGTCGGCGATAGCGTACGTAACATCGTCGCTACCGCTGCTTCTCCAATGACTGTCGCCAGTCGTTGGAGCGATTCCCACTCTGGATCCGCCAGGTGGGGACAGTCTTCGCGTTCAACATGCGTTGCAGCCGCGGTTGGGCTACCAGTGGACATGTTCGTGTCCACAGGCAGATTCTCAGCCCCGCGTTCGTATTCCATACGACGTGTTGGTAGTCTGTCGTTGGACGTACTACAAAGTACTACCAGGTGTAATGGCACGTGTGCGCACGTGTATGAGGATGCGTAGATGTATTTAACTTGGATTAAGTATACTTGAGTCCACAAGTATAATTAAGTCCAACTAAAACTACTATTAGTAGCTTTTAAGGTAAAATGAGAACTGAATTGAATGTTAGTTGTGGCTTTCCTAATAAAACTGATATCTATAAAGAGGGGTTCTCCAACGACTGGTTGGCAGAATCTCTGACCTAATGTATAATTCTCAGTGGTAGAAAGGTGCTGCTTTCCCACCAATAGTATTGCTTTTAATGTCAATGGTGACCACACTACAATGTGGTCCACCCGAATGTATTTATTAGTACGTGTTGCACTAAGGTGGAGACTAGCCAAATGTACACCCCCACTACAGGTGAGCTGATCCCAAGGGGGAATTCTTGTTATCATTTGCTCGGACTGCAAGGGGGGTTATCTGTTGTGACTGAAGTTTAATAGCCGATAACGGTAGCAAACACGAAGGGGTCACCCAAGGGATTCTTTGATAAACTATATCCTTACCGCGGGTAGCTTGTGTGCGCGATTGCTTTCTCTTCAGCATAACCTACTGAGTGCCGGAGTACCACCTCTCCGATTACATTTTTGCTGAACCTCTCATGATTGGGTTGATGCAGGATGAAGTAGTTCTTGACTTTGGCAACGGTGCTTTTGAAATGAGCTCACTCACGTGCTGAGGGCGTTGCTGAATGGACAAACAGATGTTGATCATGTGCTGGGGGTCAAATTGGCGCAATGGATCTGCCGGGATGCCAGCAAAGATTGTTACTACCACCGCAAAACTTCCTAACGCGGTCTCCAGGATTTCACATGTGCTGATGCCAGCTTTATCTTCACCACTTGATACTTTCTCGGCTCCATTGTTACTACCACCAGTGCTGCTACACCAGCGGACTCGACTTCTACACAAATTCCTTTCAACGGTGTTTTTTTCTACGTATTCCGTCGTATACAGGCTTTTGGATGCAGAAGAACGATGACACGAGTAGACAGTTGGTGGAATATCGGCGACGGAAACGTCGAAACCGAGCTGGGCAGTACGTCATGTACTACGAACTCCGACCAAAGAGCAGAACCAGTGACTAACACCGGGCCATTTGGGTGGACAGAACGATGGACGAACGACTGTATGCAGACGGGAAGATCGAGGAAGACCCTGCATTTGAGGAAGTCGTGTAAGATACGCGCTAACGCGCGCTAAGTAACGGCAGGTGACAAAGCGGAGGAGTCTGGCAACGCTAGAAGAACGACAGATGGGCGGAGAGGACCCCGAGAGAAGCACGCAAGGATCTTGCCGGGGTCAAAAGTAGAAAGATGATCGATGCGAACAGTGTGAAAGTGGCTTGGTGCTGTTGAAGAACGGTGAGCGGCAGCTGGCGTATGTAGATATGGTAGCTGGCCGCGGAGAGAGTGAATGCGTTGAGGCGAGGGACGATGTGCGGCTCTAGCCCTCACTTTTGAATTTTGGCCGTGAGTGGCACGGAACGACGGCGCAATCCCGAACAAGCGGAGGGCGGAATTGGTAGCGGGTGGTGCCACTGAAATGTGCTGTCTCGATTAAACTGTGTACACGAATGTTATGACTGAAACCCGACGTGACTCAACGCGAAACCCGCGGCACAGGTGGACGAGCGGAGGAAAGTCGCAGGAACATCGCTCTCTCCTTCGGAGTCTAATGCGGTATTCTCGTTAGGATTGTCGGTAGCCTTCAGAATGTTGGCATCGGCTACCACGAGAAACAATAAAGCAATACAGGTTACGTAGCACTAACGTGTATTCTTACCGTGTACATACGGCATTCCTCATGTCAAGGCATACACCCTGGTTCCGTGATAGATACCGACATTTTGATGGCCCGTCTAAATGAACTTGAGATCAACCTGCCTGTACCGATAACAACAAAAACGGGTTTAGTAACAACAATATATCATTTAATAGGAAGGCAACGTAGATTTTTTATCGTCGCTACTGCTCGAAAAATATCATCAAAATCGTCCTCTAAACTGAAGGCCCCGAGTGTCTGATCTACTTCGCTTGAGTGAACAGCTTTATTAACGATCTCCTCCGCATCTTCAATTTCGATATGCTCCACTACCGGAACATTCATTGGTCCTTCAATTAGTCCACACTGTTTTCACCCATCGATCTAGCTTTTCTTCATCTTCACGAGGTAAAACGGTGCCCAATCCATTCTGGTGGGTCTTCTTGTTACGTGCGTCGTATGTTTGGTGGCGCAATTCCTCGATTTGAGTTTGCTTACGCTTCCACGAATAGATTAGTGTTCGGCGGCTGTGGTACTTGGATTCAGGGAGCTTTGAGTAGAATGTTTTAATTGTCTTGCTAATGTTGATAAACTTAGCAAATTGATTCAGAACTTTTAACTTTTTCTTCAGAAGAGATAGACTCCAGTTTGCACAGCTTGGGCGGCCTTCCGTTGCCACCAGGAAGGCGGGGTCTTCCTTTTGGGCGCTGCTTCTGCTGAGGAGCCATGAAATGGCAAAGTAAATGGCTGGCTATAGTGCTAAACCTGCTCTATGAGACACAGATTACACACTGTATGCCTTGACTTAGGGTGACAGAAAACCTTGCGATTGGTAAGAGATGGGTTTCTATTGGCTAAGCCCCCCTGTATGCCTTGACATCTCGTATGCCTTGACATGAGGAATGCGGTACAGGCCGAACCAATCTGAACGATTATCTCGATCTTCGCGGTTGATTGTTCAATTGGCTTGCATCATCATCTTCCGACACGATCTCCTCATTGAATTCACGCTCCAAGTGACGCTCCAGCGGCTCTACCAAAATCATTCATGGCGGACAAGTTTAGTGAACTATAGCATATGAGACATTGCACTGGACATCATACCATTCGAATCAGAGTCGTCGTTTTCGTCATGCGAGATTGCTCTCTGGTTCAGACACGTGGGGAAATTATCGTCTCAAACTCGGTGACCGTCGAACATGATTGTCCTCACTATCAATATTTTTTGCTAGACCAGAGACACGATACGCAACAATATGAGGTCGGTGTCAGACCACCGAGGCTTCAGAATTTACCACCATGAATATGGATGTCACCACACACAAAGCAGACCGATGCACACAACACCAAATTGGAAAGCCCACACATTTTCGAGTGTTCGGGCACCCAACGCATAGGTGCTCATCATCACCGCCCCGTTGATAATAGGCGCGGAGGACGTGGTGCCCGCCATGACCACGTTGCGCACCACTCTTGGTAGCGTCACCGGCGGCATCGACGTGAACTGGTCGATGATCGTCTGCGTCTGCAGTAGTAGCTAAACAACGACACCCAGAATGAGGCAGCAGGGCAATTTGAAACATGAGGCGCTCTTGGACGTAACCACGCCGGAGGGGTTACACAAACCCTCATCAAGGAAATGGGCTATTAGTGTTTTTTCATGCAATTCAAACAATTTAAAGTGTTGTACTAGTAGTATCCCCAGCTATGCAGCTCTAGCACTCTTAGACCACGAATTCGTGCTTGTCTTTGTCGATGACCGTGGTTTCGTAGGTCACCTTGACTCAGCCATCAGTGGCGCCTTCACGAAGATAGATAAAAGATTCATCATAAACCAGTGAACACGGGGCACCATGTCGTTTTCTTCAACGGTTTGATCACTCCAGTCGGCCCCGTCAAGGGCGTGTCCCTGATGCGCTCAAATACTTGAGTCCATTAACACGTCTCGCTGGTCGTACCCAAATACATTTTGAGAAGGTCTTGCTGCAGTTTCACTCCTCCAGCCGCCCCAACACCCTCGTGTGTCACAATGGTTGACTCGATCTGGGACCTGCAGAAGGCGCTGCGCTTCTCGTCGCGGCAGATCGAGGCCGTCGCGAGTCTGAGTCCGAACTCTCATCCGGTTTCTCGGACTCCGCGACGTCCAAGGCGCAGGACATCGCCGCGTCCGGCGGATTCCGACGCCACCACGTTCGGACGCCACCACCCCGTGCAGACGACGCCGCGGCCCGTGGTGTCCAAGGCCCTGCGCGACCAGATCATCGACCGCATCAACCGCGTGCACGACCCCTTCATCGGCAGCAGTATGAGCCAGGACAATGACGAGTACGACGAGATGAACGTGGAGGAGCGTGCGCGCTGCCTGCCGATGACGCCGCCCGTGCGGCTGCCGATGTCGAAGACGGAGCCTGTCCCACCGATGTCCCACCGCTGTGTCGCGTCGACCATCTCCACGCCCGTCCGAGTCGACCTTGACGATCAGCACGCACACTCCGCAGAGCGTGATGAGGATGCCGCCCAGGAAGTATGCGAGCGCCTGCGCCCTGTAGCGGACCATCTCATTAAGATCATGCCGTAGCCCATGTTGCCGAGGATGATGAAGCCTCTGCGCGTGCATCTGCGCGTGCGCGGCGGCGATTCTCGAGGCCGCGCAGCGTCTGGGCGCCCCAATACTTGGAGTCGTCCACCTTCACCTCGCCGATCGAGTTTTGAACAAACACACCATTAAAATAATGCAGCAAAGTAATTATTTATTAGGAACCAACTCACCTGCCTGCGTTCTAACAACTCGATCGCTTTAGGCTTTGCATTCTTGATTCGAGCGCACGTGTCGTCGGCTTCCGTCGTCGGCTTGATCGACGCACATGATCCGGCTCAGAGCCCCCTCTGCTATCTGAGAAACCTGCGCTTCGGTAACTTCCTCTATCGATGCAAAACTGATTGTGGACGCCTCCGAAAAAGCTGGGCTTGCCTGGGGCGGCGTAATGGCATAATCAAACCTATAGAGATGTTCTGCACCCTCTATAGCAGGAGCTGGCGCTGGTCCAGCTGCTGGTGCGGTGTCCATAATCACTGTATCATGGTCGGATGGTGTATCATCCGAATCTTCGGCTGCATGAACATGATTTTGGCGGACAAAGCGCCGTGTGTTCATGCTAACGCCGGGGCAAGCGACATCAGCTTGTATACACGGGGCAATTATGTGGCAGCAAAGACCATGTTTCCGGCTGTAAGGACACGAGCATGCCTTGCTTCGTGTATCCACGATCCAACCGCCAGCTGGTATGCCCTTGATTTGCATGCGACAAGCATTGATGGATCGTACATTTTGTGCCACGAGCTTCTTTTCCGCTGCCGCGAGTTCCATGGGCTTGTGGTTGACCCTGTACAGATCGGCTTCAACCGATCGGACAGCAGGAAGCCTATGCACGGCAAAACATCCCCGTCGGTACTGTAGCCAGTACAGACTCATCAACCGCTCAGAGGCGGTGGAAACATAGCAAAACGTTGCGTCTCTGTTGAGAAACGCAATCCGTGCCGCGTTGAGGTTGCGGAGCAGTTCACCGGGGGTAGCCGGGCCACCAGGACACTGAACTTTCAACATTTTATGGTACTGCTCCAGCGGGTTGCTTGTTGCTACATACCCGCTGGGCGTACGAAAAGCTTGCCAGCAGTTAAACCGAAAGTTTGATAGCCTCATCTTCGTAATATGATTAGTTGACTTGTGCGCTGGGGTATCCTGCACATATCCTTGCCATTTTGTACCAGCGTGGTCTCTCAAATCAGTATATTCACTCGCACTAGCGTAGAGCAAATCATATAAGTCAGCGAATACAGCTGCTGAATCAATGTGATGGACTTTTAGCTCTTGAGAATGCTTCCACACGTTTTGCAGAACGTGAAACCAGCACATAAGCACCACTAAGCGTGGCAGCTCCGTCACACATGCATTAAATCGTGCCTTATCGGCATCCATCATCACAAATTGTGGTATGAGATCGACATTACACACATCCATGCACACGCACCTCAGGTAGCGGATGCATCATCCGATATCGATGGCTCGCTTTTGGGATGTGCAGTAAAATACCAGAGGAAAAAAATGGCCAACACGATCTGAATATCCAAAGACAAAAACAAGAAAGCCGTTGATGACCATGCTGCGTATACTATTCACGTGCAAAATTGTCGTGCTCTCGGGTCGGCTCTGCACGGCAACATAATCCCGGACTAGTCGTAAACAGGTCACGCCGACGCGCAGAGGGTAAGCCGAAGATCCATCACCGAGATGAGAAACCAGGTCTCCAGATTTATCTGGTGTCGTCTGCGAATCGCACAGGATCACCATCTCTGTGTCCGGATGAGCCGCAACGTCGATTTGGTCATAGAGTCGACCGTCGCACAGAGCAATCAGCGGGGCCATGGAGTCCTTAGGATTCCTGCGTCTCCAATTTTTGACGAAATCCGCCACTTGGGTGTGCTTCGGCGCGGGGCCTGCCATCATTTGGTCGGCAACGAGCACACCCAAAACAGTGTGCAGCCTTGTAGCAGTAGTTTTCTCACCACCATTAAGAATGTTGCGAATATAATCCTTCATTTCTTCTGTTACTTTTCGGTCGACCGGAGAGGGAGGGGGGGTCGTTTATGTCCATCACGTGATCGCCTTGCTGAAATACCCCACACGTACTAGGCACAGGTTGAACTTGTAGCGGTAACGACAACGTGGATTCAGCCTTGAAATGCAATCATTAACACGTTGTAGCTGGTTCTTGCAGCGCTGGGAGGTACAATGAACCATCTGAGACCGCATTGTGTGAGAACAGCGACGTAGATTGTAGTCAGGATCGAGTAAATGGTTAATAGTACATCCAACTTGATTAGTTTTACCACCAGCGTGTGTAGTGAGCGATGCTCGAACTTCTGTCAAACCATCGGAGTTCATAGTTCGCCAAACCCGTGTCCATTGGGGACGCTGACGCGGCAAAGTGGCGTCCTCTGTGCCAGAATCAGAATCGCCGAGCTCCAATATACCACCGGCACCGTCGTCGAGGGTAGACCGGCGTGAAGTCATCTTGGCTGCAATTATGAGTAATATTTGTAGGCGAATTGAAACGAGAAGCGCAGTGATATCGATAAAATACATAGTTTTAAGATGTTTAAGTTCTAGTTTGGTGGTCGTGCACAATGTCTTGGTGGTTGTACACTTTTTGTTCGGTGGGCATGCCTATTTTTTGCATGGGTGCTCCTGGCCGTTATTTGGGTGGTGATACACTTTTTGGAAGTGCGACACCACCGTTTTTTTGGTGCGCCGAAGCCTCACTCGCAACAAGATACACGATAAGTCATCACTGTAACTGGAATGATACAAGATAACACTACACTATTCGGCGAGCTTGTAGCCACAATAGTGTCCTCGCTGGAGTCTGCACGACAGCAGACTCACTCGTCTGGCCCTTCTTGTTCTGACCCCCCACAACACAAACATGATACATAGTGGGATACAGAAGTAGTCGTCACTCTAACCTAAGATTGATATGGTCCAGATATAGCATCAATTCTTCCTCGCCGACGAAGAAGTCAATTCCTCGGGCATCCTTATTCGTTTTACCCGGCCGGATGTACGTGAAATCGTTTGAGAGGCCTTTGGGCCTCTTCGACGTCCAGCCATTATTCTTTAGCTCCGCCCATCGCGCTCGATACACTATCTCTGAAGCAAGAAGCGATTTCTGGAATGGTGACGAATGAGGGGCCGGTAACGATTACCTAAATCAGCTTATATTGGATGTGGTACACACATAGTCCCTTTCAAATTCAATATATAGAAAAACTACAGTCGCCCTGCTCTCACATAACGGATTTTTCCGAATAACACACCGTATATGAATGCATTAGAAAACCATCGAAACTACTCATGGTATACAAATTGGATACGGAGCACTACAGGTCTCACTACACAGATGCCTCGGAGTCCCAAATGGTGAACTCATCCATGTTCTTAAGTAATTCTTCTCCAACGTCATCATCGTCAGACTCCTCATCACGTGACAGCCACTTGCAGCAAAACAGATCACCATAAACGTCGTGACGACTAATGTGCCAATCCTCATAGGTTGGCGAAAAGCCAGCTGCAGCAACCGAATGATCCATAACATCATCAGGTACGGCTTTTCATGCTGTTTGGACCTACCGGACCACATCCTCGACAGGCGGCTGCTTTGGGTTACCTGTTTTTATGTACACGACACGGTCCGATGATTTCCATTCATCGATAATCACAGCCAGCTTGTCTTTAAACGATTTATAGATCCCGATGTCGCCAGCTTGCACATACGGCGTAAACCACCCGGAATGACAAACATCTGCAGATCCTTTTTCACAACACGAGCTTCGACAGCTTTTGAAATGTGCGCACGCATGGAGTCCCAGACAATTGCTTTTCCAGGCGTACTCGCATCAAAATTCGGTGGAAACACGAGATCTAACCACTTGATCAGTAGTTCGGAATCAACCCAAGTCCGTTTCTGATAAGTCACGTAGGTGTTGCCAATCCTCTCTACACATCCATCCTGATTAGCGCCTTTCCACGCGATCAGAGGTGGAAACTTTTGTCCCGATGCAGAGACGGCAAGCACAGAAGTTATGCACATCGATGCAAATCCAGTTGATTTGAGCACAACATTGCGTGCACCTGTAACATCAACAGTCTACTGGCGTCGAGGGTCTTCAACGTAAACTGCGGTTTCGTCCATTAGCACTGTGTGGTTCATGTTGAGCCTGTATTCACGAGCAGACAAGTACTCCATGTATCGCACGGCTCTGTCTGTCAAGACATCGTCAATCAGAACAGTCAAATGTGTAGTCCGACGTAGCGATAGATCGATCGTATCGGCGCATAAATCCGTCTACCCACTTGCTTGATCCAATAAAGCGAGAATTACCGAGCTCAGCTCGAGCGAGATGCTTTCCCATCTCGGCGATGAGGTCGCGCGTAACTTTTTTTCCTCCGAGTGGAGGAACAGTACATGATCAAAGCTCATATCCTCTACCTCATCTAGTCGTGGCTTTGCCCCAGCCCCTTTTAAGCGTAAGTTGCAAATAGGAGCGCTATTGATCGACTCTTTTTGCTTCCACCAGTAGCGAACCTGGGCTCCAGAAACCTTCCAACCACGCTCATTCTGGAAGTATGCAGCGGCTCGCGTTGGGACCACACCATTCTGCTCAATCCAGGTCACCACCTCTTTCTTTTCTGCAATCGACTTTGCAACACGAGACCAAGGCATTATGGACGGATACGGAGCGAAGGAAACGGAGAGGGCCGGGAATAGTGCTTGATAGACGCGGTTAATTGAGTAATGGAGGCGCTGTTAGCTTCATTTTGCTGGATGACGTGCAGGAAGAAATTGGCGTGACGGCTGCAGGAGGAAGACGCTGGTGGAATACGATTTGGAGTAGGTATTATCGATTCTAGACTCTCACAATAGAACTAATGAAGATAACGCTCGAGATACCCGATTCACGGGGATCCACAGCAATCAGCCCAGTGTTATAGGAGATAGTTCTGCAAATCATGAGATACCAGTAGTAGCAGAGATAGTTCAGTCACCTTGTAAATCGTATCACAGCAAATATAGGGCATCGAAAACTTTTATGAACACGAGTAAATGATGAATAGCGGCATATAAAAGGTGTAAGTTTGCATATACGAGAGACTTCAGCCAACCAAATAATGGATGGCTCACACGTCCTCAACGTTTCCTCTGCAGATATTTGCTCAGTTTAGGAACTGCTATTGATACGGCAGACGTGGTTGCAAGACTGCGTCTGCTGCGGCAAGATGAGGACGAGAATCTAGAGCGAGGCACGGACGAATTCGGTGCTTACGTGGATTACGTGGAAGACGAGATTGTGGAGTCGGGATCTCCCGTGATGGATTTATTATATCGACAGGGCGCCAATCGAGTGCTAAAGACCATGATAAATTTCACTCAAGCGGAATTTGGGGTGCTGTTTGCAGCTGTAGAGGGAGATCTATTTGCCGTGTGAAATATGGGACGCGGCCGAAGGAGCTAGACGACAGCGAAGGACGCAATGTTCATGGCTGTTGTCATTTTGAAGCATTTCGATACTTGGGATAAGCACGCCGTCGATTTTGGTCTGAAGTATAATACGTCAGAGAAAATGATTTACAAGCTTTTGACTGAAATTGAACCGATTCTTTTCAAGAAGTTTGTGAAAACGGTGACCATGACGAAGCAACGAGAAGCTGGGAAACGTTTCGGAACTACCCATACGCCCTATACGCTACGGATGTTAAATTTCAGCCTGCTTATCGACCGAGCGGTCAGTTTGCTGAGCAGAATACGTACTTTAGCGAGAAGCACAAGCTATATGGCTACAAACTTGAGTGCTCTGTAGCGTACCCCGGGATTGCAGTCGATCTATCGTCCCGCGAGCCCGGCTCCAAGTCGGATGTGACTTTGTTTCTCGAACGGAAGGATGTTCACATGGAGATGCTGCAAAAGAACGTGAAGGAGCTAGAGATCGAAAACAACGGAGAAGGTGCTGCTCAGCATCCTATCCAGTGGGGTGTACTTGTTGACAAGGGTTACCAAGGTGCTGAAGGTATCATTCGCACCATCCAACCCAAACGAAAACCTCGTGGCTCCGAGTTGAGCCGCCAAGATGTAGCCCGCAATCGTTTGGTGTCGTCTGATAGGGTCTTAGTCGAAAACGTTTTCGGGCGAGCGTGCATGCTGTGGAAGGCCATGTACGTGACGTACAAGTGGAGCGAGGTGAGGTACAACATGATTGACCGAATCTGTTTTGCACTGACCAACTACCACGTGAGCTATATGCCGCTTCGCAATGACGACAACGTGCGCTACCGTTCCGTATTAGCTCGTTACGAGTATATGGCGGACGAGGCGAAGCAAAAGCGTGCTCGCAGTCAGAAGGCTTACCGTCTGCGTCGCGACGACGTCTTGCAGCACCAGCTCGGTCGCCATCCCCGCGACGGAACCGTCTCGCATCGCAACGTCCTGCTCCTTACAGACGCCCAGCACACGATGAGGAGGAAACCCAGCTGTCACAAGCGTTTTAGCTTTGCTTCTAACTTCATGAAGATCATAACCTTTCTTTTGCTTATATCTTCGCAACCAGAGCACTTTTTCTATTTTTTTACTATGGGAATTCTCACAAAACTATCATTTTCTGGACTAGAGAACATATATTACATGTTTCGGGTTGCCCCTAACGAGCAGTCACTGAAGTCGTTGAAGTTGCCTTTTCTGTAGCCAACTTCTAAGAAATGTTATTTGGTGTACAAACACTGTATAAATGAATGGAGTTATTTCGGTGACCTGTCGTTTATATGTTTCGGAGTTATACACAGACTCTGTGATCACAGAACATAAACGATATAACTTCGAAATACATAGTATTTCGATGGAAGTTGTGTAAATGGTGAAATGAAATCGTAGTAAATGTTGCTGCATTTATGATTTTGTTTGCTAATGTCGATCAGATTTGACGGGTGGTATTTAATTGGGAGCAGGTACACTAATCGGTAAAATCCGTTAGAAGGAGGTCCATTAGAAAAAGAGACGCCTGCGGGATGTGCGACATAATTAGAGGCCTTATTAGAGAGGCATCTTGACAACCGAAGCGTAGCTCAGGTCTGTCAGGTAGCGGTGTGCTGGCAGGATACATATGCCTACGTAGTATTAATAGGTTCTATTATATCTAATCCGCGCGGACTGCCGTGCCCGCCATTAGAAGCCCTCTAATGGCGGGCACCACCAACTCCAACTTTTCTCAGAGTAATTGACGTAGGTAGTGGCCAGAGACGTGGCACTTTAGGACAATTGTTAGTGTCAGATCGTTAGAGCATCTCCACCGGTTGGACTTATCCGAAATCTTAACCAGGCGTTTAAGACCTGAAAATTTGAGATAAGTCTGTATCAAGGGCGTGTGCTCCCACCAGACCGAGTTTTAACTCAGGCTAACCAATCAAGTAAAAGCCCCTACATATCAACGACGGAGTGGGGCAGCTCGGCGATGTCTGATCGACGACTCGGACGAGGAATACTACCTCGCCTACCTGGCCAGTGACTAACTACTGCGATCTTCGAGCGTTCCTCCGCGGCGCTCTTGTTCTCCAGACAAATTGGCGGGCAATGGTTATACAACCGACTAGAGAAGGCAGCTACTCTAACGGCATCCTCGGAGATCTCAAGCCATGACCGGCATAGCTGGATGGTGTCGCTTTCGGTCCATTCTCGCCCTTTGTCCATGGTTGATGACGACAAGTGTTCGTCGTTCCTTTGCGTTTACTGACTATACCGTATTTTCGTAGTCCTAGGCAACAGATCAACAACAAGATTTGAAGCCATATGTTAAAAAAATGCAAAGAATTAGCAGCTTCAGATTATTTTTTATAAATCGTCATCTTCACTGTGACTACCGCTGCTGTTTGTCTCAATATCGTCGTCCGAGTTCACTTCCGCCTCTGCCAGATTGTAATTTTCGAGGCAAGCAATCAGATTCTCTGTGTTCACCTCCACGTTCTCATCTACAGCTGCCTCTCGGGTATCGAGCAGCAAACCAACTCTAGCAAACCCGCTGCGTATTGTTTTCTCAGAGAGCGCACCCCAACTTGACGTAATCCAATCCGTCATGATTGGGCGTGAGGGGCCAACTAAAGACCACAAACGTCGTAATAAGCCTTTGAATGGTTTGTTCCAGGAAATATCTGCAGGGTGACAGGCCGAGGTATACCTTGGAGGCACTTTTAGAAGGACCACATTTAATGATTTAGCGTAAAGCTTTACCTCCTGGGTCCAATGCGCACTTAAGTCATCCCAAAGTAATAGAATTTTGTCTCCTAGATTTTCACGGTTGGCAAAATGAAACTCGAGAAATTTCATTGAGATGTCTGCGTTCCACCATGCCGTTTTGTTACCATAGATCTGACAAGGAAACTGGCGCTGCAGACGGCAAATTTCTCGCCACGTTGGTTCACCAAAGCCATGTCTGCGCGCGTTATTCTCAGATTGTTTTGCTGTAGGTTTTGCAGGCGCACTCTTGAATATGATAAAAGGATCGTACTTTTTCCCGCAATCATCTCCTAACAGCATCGCGGTCGCGCGTTGCTTGTCTTTATTTACACACTTAATCCAAACAGTTTTGGTACCCTTTGGCGCTACAGTTTTCTTTGGAACATATTAAAAAAACACAGCTACTCATAAATAAATAGCACCTAAACAGTATGTCAGAAAAAAAAACACTTACCGGTTTGATCTGCATTCAGTATCTGCGTACAATTTTCTTCTATATACGTCTGAAGAACCAACGCACGAAACGATTTCGCCGCTTCAGCTGCATCTCGGGGTGTTGTTTGGCCCTGACGAGTTTTCGTGCGAAGCGATAATTTATGCCGACGCAAGAAAAGCTTCATCCATGTTCCTGATGCAGTGATCTTTTCCGTCGGGATATTATATTCAGCTGCAACCTGCTTTGCTTCTGTTTCTAACATCAACCGAGAAACCGGAATACCTTCCTGCCTTAATCCGTTAATCCACTGCACTAATTCGTTCTATGCCTCCTCACTTAATACTGTGCCATCACCCAACTTGCGTGCGTTGCGATGGCTTGCCCGTCCAGATTCGCACGCTTTCCGAATTGAAGCCGCTGTCTTTTTCCACTTACTTAGCTGTTTTGCTTTCGTGCGGTGCTCGTTCCTGGGCAACTCTCCACAAAAATGCTTAATACACTCCTTAACAGTAAAACCCTCGTCTAGATAGTCAAGCCAGGCTTTCTTATCGCCGTACGCAACCGCGACACGCTTGTATTGCTTCTGGCGCTTGCCATTCCCTGTGATGCGAGAGCGACCCATCCCTGCCAATCCGACCGCAAAAAGAGAATGCACGATGCGGATGCCGCGAATTAAATCCCTCTTTGCGTAAAAATAGCGTCTGCCATACGGTATAAATTGGTCAATTTGATTGGCGGAGAGACTGTGTCGCCAAGGAATAAACGTCGCCTAGGACTACGAAAATATGGTACTGGAAAGCAAGTCAAATCGCTTGAGATCCGAGACTTATTTTAAGTATCAAGTGCCATCCTTTAAGTCCTGGTGAAGTTAAAACCTGCAATAGGACCTGCCAGTGGGAGCCATAAGTCTTGGTCGAGTCTCAACGGCGCTACTTTTAAGATAAAACCGTCTTTAAGACCAACCGGTGGAGATGCTCTTAGGTACAGTAGGAATGGGACGATTTTAGGTGTTGTGCTTTGCAGGCATTCTGTCCAAACAACGGTCTAATTCGTTGTTTTAGCGAATCATCCCATCCTTGAGTTATGCAGCTAAGTCTTCGGTTGTGTAAATAATATATACAAGACCCGTTCGTCCTTAATAAAGGCCTCGAACGTGTTGGATCTAACCACAGTCTGACATCCCTGGTGATCCTTCTATAACTGATAGAGACGTTGTTCACGGGTAGAATCAGGTGCTCCAGGATTGTGTGTATCTAGGTATTATATAGACAAGCAAGCAATGCCTGATTAGAGTGTATCAGTAGTGTAATTTCCTCTGGATGTATCCGCCTGAGGATTTTACTCGCTGTTACTTGGAAAGAAAGAATCCACGGTCTTCTTGGTCTTTGGGAGAATTGTCTGAGCGCCAACAATTTCACTGCTGCGGAGCTTCATCGGGAAACCAAAAGTGGCCAATGTCAACGAGAGAGTACGTCATTTTACCTACTCCTACAAAAGTGAGTGCTTCTTGCACGAGCCAGTGAGTGAACTTCCACTCACTTAAGATAGCCCCTCATGTGTTTTGAGGTTGCAGAGCCTGCTTGATTCAACGTGGAGGTTTATTCACGAAACTATTTCATGGCGTGTTTTATCTCGCCAATAGGTGTACAGGTCGCATTCGTGTCAGTACTGGGACGGCTTGGCTGGCAGTTTTCCTTTCTTCTTTCCTCTCCCAGCTGGTATAGTTTCGTTGTCTGGCACGAGCTCCACTTCTAGTGGGAAACAATATGTGCGTTTTTAAATGCGTGTGCGTATGTATCGACATTGTAGCATTGATCAAATAGGTTATTCACATCGTGAATTCGAGTTTCCTCCAAGAGAACTTTACATCTGCGCCGTGCCTACCGTTGACATCTGCGTGTCACAATATCGTGGTGTAATGAGGTACTATTTCTCCTGTGTCAAGGATGAAAGGGGAATCATCACTTTCAGGGTGGACACTTAAAACATGAGCCAATTTCAAACCTTTTTGTAACTCCAGCCACTAGTGTTGGGCTGTAATAGTGTATCTGATCTCCTGCGCGAATTGTTTTCTCACTCATGTTCGCAATAGCTTCCTTTATTGCTTTAGAGGGCTCTCGCTATAGTGGTGGGACCCAGTCATCGTCATCGCTCATCGTGCTTTCTATCGTGGTTTTCGTAAATGTTTTGTGCAAATATCGAAAGAGCAAAAATAGTGACGATAAGGAACCTCAGCAGTGTGCTTTATCGGGTAGTAGCATCGGTACCGGTACACGACGCTGTCAAATATTTCAGTGGACCCGGAAGGTCCTCCTGGCACAGCTTATACAGGCTCTGTCAGAATTTTCCTCAACCCTGCAGGTTTTGTCATTTTCTCTGTTATACATAATTACATGGACTGTACACTAAGAACGTCGAAGCATGATTCAACGTAGGGGAAAACTTCAGGATCGGTTCTGTCTCTTCTTTGTGGTTTCGGGAGTGTGGTTGTGCAATGATTGCCTGTCCCCCCACTAGCCAAGTTGCGCCTGAAGAACGAACACCTTGCGGAGCCATGCAGTGACATTGCGTTGTGTTGCTGGTTATCGCTCTTTTTACAAACGTGGCTGTTGATTCCGCGACCTCCGCATCAATATCGGCTGTAAACAGTCTTCCTGGGTCACTTCGCTCAATTGACATCTCGGACAGGAGACTATTGAAAACGTACAAGACGGAGAATGCAATCGAAGAAGAGAGAGCGATCACCATCCCTGGGTTGTCAAAAATTAAGGAATGGGTCACATTGCACGTTTCGTGGTTCAAGACGTGGTACAACAACCGTAAGCAGGCTAACGTTTGGTTGAACGAGAAGAAGACGCCAGACGAAGTGTTCAAGATACTCAAGCTGGATGAGGACATCAACACCGTTTTAAACAATCCGAAACTAACGACGTGGGTTGCGTTCATGAGGATGTACAACAAGAACAACAAGGAAAATATCGTGACATTGATATGGAATGCTCACGAAGCACTACGGGAACTTACCTTTGGCGAAAATGATCGAAATGGCGAGACGGACCCCGGCAACGAGGCGACTTGCCAACAGACTGCAGACAGATCAGTTGGTGGGTTGGGCGGGCAATGGGCTCTCCACCGACGTAGTTTACGCAATGCTGAAGGTCGGAGATGGAACTGTGGACAAACTGCTTGCAAACCCAGCCTTGAAAGTTTGGTTCTATTACTTTAATCGTATGAATAAGCACCATCCGGATAGGGAAGTGAACCTGATCAAGAAATTGACGTCATCGTACGACGACATGGAATTAGCGAAGGCAATCGAGGTGGCGACGAAGGAGAAAACTACGGAGCTCTTTGCCAAGGAGCTACAGACTGCGCAATTCAAATTATGGAAGGCTGACGGCCGAGATCCGCGGACAGTCTTCAACATGCTGATGCTAGATACGAAAAAATGGCCGTACGACCCCAATGTAGATGTCTATCGAGCCTACTATTTGTTCTACAAAGCTAAGAAGTAGAATTTTTTAAGCACGTCGAGTGCTTAAGTAAGCTTACTAATACCGTATCTCACAAAAATAATGTGTCTGGTCTTCTCTCAACTGCATTCATCGTAAAGCTTAACCGAGGTGGTGCCTGTAAGAAAACGACCTTAAAAGTGTCAATTTGAGGACTGAAACCTTGTACTACTATCTCTACGCTTTCATATTCGCGGACCTACACTCGTGACAGACAGCATGGGTGGTGCCTAAGAAAATAGGTTCGCGGGCTGTTTGGCCCGCTTGATTCGCAGCTTGAGGAAATTTTTATGTGGTTTTACCTGTAAGAGAACGCCGTTTGTATTTTGTATGGTGACTTCTAGTGTACAATATGGATCAGAGTCCCCTTAGCAAATACATGTACGTTGCCCTCGACCATGGTGCGATCTAATCAAGCAACCTTTCAAGATTACGGTGGCGAAGCACGGATGGAATGGAGTTAGCAGTGAAAAAAAATGGTACTTAAATACGTGTTCTTGTTTACTTGCATTATGGTTGCCTTGTTAATATTTTTCTTTTTGCGTTGAGTAATTGCTTCGAGCGCTGATCATTCTGATGTGCTCCTTTCGTTATATTATCCATCCACTTACTTAAAACTGAATACAGGTCGCACCTCCATATAGTCTGGCCAAAAATCAAAGCGACCATCAACTCATTACTAGAACAAGGCCGCGCTATTCGAGCATGGAATGGGCTCTGAAATTGTATATTTACAAAGCCATACGTTGATCGGTTTCTTTTTCAAGAGCTTGGATATATTTTGTTTCATCTACTGCAGCAGTTGGGGCAAAGTAACTCAAATATCCCTTGGTAAGTGAGCTGGTTTAGTGTT
>BSXT01001409.1:0-10706 GCA_030267785.1 Phytophthora fragariaefolia
GGGCCCAAAAAATTCCGAGGTGGACGCTCAACGGGTGGAGAAAAAAGGAGGACATTTTTGCGTTCAGAGGCAGTGAAAAGACGCTTTGTCGAGCGCCTGGGCGACCCGAAATCGTCTCGTTCAAAGAAGAGCTTGTCACATTCATGAAGGACACTCGGCGCGAGAGCAGGCCGCTCACCGCCGGCAACATGGCCATATCAAACGACTAGCGACGATAAAGCGTGCAATTTCGGCGTGGGAATGCCGAGACCGTCACGAAAGCGTTTAACAAAGCGCTAATAAAAACCAACTACTGGTATAAAACTACAGCTGCCTCTTCGTAACTCGTTGCCGTAGCAAATCCTGAAAATAAAAAGTTTATCGTTATCTGACAGCTGTTTCAACAAACTAAGGGTGGCAGTTCCATTCTGTCCGTTGGTGTAATGACGGCAATAACAGCAAGTCAACGGAGCTTGTGGGGTGAAATCCAGATTGTTCAACATTACGCCGGCAATCTTGGGTGTGCGTTGGAGTGGTTCTGGAGGAAGATTTACCACACCTGGAACAAACCAAACCAAACCAGGGGCCGTTCAAACCAAACCAAAATTACCGTTTGAACCAGGTTTGAATCGGTTTCGAGGTTTGAATTCGTTTCGAGAGTAACTCCAAACCAGAGAGCCGGAGTTCACGAACCTGCTTGCTGGTTTGAACCCTTTGTCGGTTAAAAGATCCAATCGATCGCAGTGCGGCTTTTGAAGAACGTCCTACAGCCGAGTGGAGTCGATCTAGGTTTTGGTTCTTTGTCGATCTCGGAAATCGCAGTGGGCGATGAACCAGCTAGCATCAGCTATTGTACGCTAGGGGGGGGGCTCAGGTGGAAGATAATCAAGAAGTGGAGCCGATTGTCCTACGAGAGTGGGTGCGCGACAATGACAACGTGTTTTCTGGCAGTATCCACAGACGACAGCAAGTTGTTGTTCAAGACGACGTTTTTGTCCGTGGCTCAGGGGTAGTAGATGAATTGAAAATGGTTTGGCAAGATTCACAAGTGCTCAACGACCAAAAGCTGCTTGAGGTCGTTCAGTATACGCATAACCATGTGTCAAACACGGTTGCCAATACGGAAAAGCGCTTGGAGCGCCACGTTCAGGATTACCTAGAAGGGCTCCACTCGCAACTAGAAACTACAAGCAAGCAAAACATGACACTCCAAGCTTCTGAAATTGACCGCCACTTTAATTGTATTGTCGACGACGTTGATACACGAACCAAAGCGTCTACAGAGACAGCAGTATGCACACTAACTTCAAAACTTGAAGCTTAAATTAACGGGGCTTTAACGACGATGGAAAATTCAATCAACGCCCACGGTACCTCACTTGCGTCAACGTATGAAGAGCGATTACTGTCCAGCCTTAAACAAGTCCGGGATGAATTTGACGCATCAGCTGATCTTCAATCAGAGTGGATAGAGAAACGTTTGAATGCGAAGCTAGAAGCAGCAAAAAAAGCCGAAGAAATAGCCAGGAAGACGGCCTTGAGAACTCAAGAAATAATGTTTGAGCAACACGACGCGCAGATTAGTACCCTATCCACCCAACTTGCTACACGCCGATGCGATTGAAAGACGTCTTCAGGAGAAGTTGACTCAAGCTATGAAAGAATGTCAGAGCCAGGTTCAACGGCACACCGATCTGCGCATTGATGATGCCGAAAAAAAGTATGAAATTGCTCAAGAAATTGCACAAAGACAAATGAGCGCTGCGATTAATACTAACAATGCTACTATCGAGAGTAAGCTGGAGAAGCAACTCACTGCATCTCATAATGACACGACAGTAAAAGTTTGCTCTCTGGAGCAAGAGCTTCGTCAAGTTAAGCAGAACTTTAGTCAGCAGAGTGCTCAATTGGAGTTGCGTGTTCCACAGATGGAGCAGAAAGCATCCAAACCGGAGGCGCTAGCTGAAATTTGCCTTTTGCACCAAGAGCTTCATGAAATAAAGAAGCTTTGCATTGATCAAGGTGCTCGATTGAGCTCGCGCGTTTCAAAGCTGGAAAAAAAGTTCCCAAAAGTGAACCAGAAGTAAAACTTAGGTGTCTGGAACAGGAACTTCGTGATATCAAGCAACTTTCCAGAGGGCGGGGTGCTCATTTCAGCTTACCTGTTTCCCATCTCGAACCGAAAAGACCCAAACCTGCCGCTAACTCCGTGCCTTCTCGACAAACAATTAGCTCAAGATCAAACAATTTGGTAGATGCAGAAGAAGACTACTCCACTAAAGGAACATCAGATCAGATGAAACAGAGCTCATCATCGTCTTGTGGCAGTACTGTTGCTCTATGTGCATTTCGTGTTCCCCAATATGGTCATTTGCACGAAAATCAATCGTCGGTGATACCTATTTCTTCAAAGCTCGAGCACCCCGCAATCTTGGAGGCACTCGAGAAAATAAATAGTAGAATCTGTCAGCTACTTACCGAACGACAACCCCGAGTCAGTTGCTTGCAGCCGACGTCTAAATCGAAGGGTGCCTCATCAGCCGACAAACCACAGGCTCTGGAATTGAATCAAACTCAGCATGTTCGCGCAAAAACAACCACAAGTTTGAACACTATTGAGCGCAAAAAGTGTATTTCAAGTACGGCCCTCAGTCATGCTCGAGTTGCAGCCACGAAACAAATTGAAGGAAGAATGCTGAGGCGAGAGCAAGAATTACGACATGCGCACGCGTGCCGAAACACCCGAAGAAAAGGGAAGGGGTGTCGTAGTGATGTCTAAGTAGCTATTGACCGACATTAGGCTAGCAATATGATGTTTAGTCTCTGTGGATTTCGTGCTGTAGCGTAGCTCGGGGGGCCGTGCCTGGTACCTTAATGCCAATAGTCAGAACGAACCTAGAAACATACTTCAACATGGCTCCTCAACTTATTACGATAGTAAAACAAATGCAAGAAAGGAAGCGAGCGTTCTGTGGGACAATTCTACGGCATTGCAAAGCGGCTGACAAGCAAGTACCAATGTATAAGATCGATTTAGTAAGCTAGTCCGTCTTTATTCTTGCGTCTGATGTTATTCAATCAATGCATTCCGCGTCCAGAAGACATGATGCCATTTCACGTTCCCACTCTGCAGAAAATGATGTGTCAATATGTTCGGCAGCCAACGCAACCATGACGTTTGCAGGAATCGCATCCTTCACCTCTGTATCCGAGAGACGTTTGCACGTTGTTATATCAACGAACCCTCGGTTTCGATTTAGAAACGAGCACATGTCAATACTGTGCTTCGCGAGACTGGTACGATGACTCGTAACAAGCATTCCGCTAATACCGAAGTCGCGTTCAATTTGTGCAGCAGAAGCTGGAACGGCGCATACAACACGTGCTGCTAGCGATAATAGCCGGTAGTTGCTTTCGTCATGTTGACGCTTCCAAAACTCAAGAATCGTCTCGTTTTTGCCATTTATGACTTGAAATCTGCTCGGATCAGCTAACCACCTGTCAACCTCTTCATTAACTCGAGACTCATGAACATTCCGCTCACTAGCTTGGCCAGGCTCTTCTTCTGCAAACTCCACAAGGTCATCAGAAAATAGTGTAGGAGGCAGCCTTGGTGGTGTAGCATATCAGCAAGTGACTCGATTGGTGATATTGAAGATTGAGGAATGGTTGATGCTGGAGGAGGAGCCTGAAAATTGCTTCTTGAGATATCCAACAGTAAATTACGCAGGCGGTCAACGACAGCATCCTTTACAGCGCTAACATTAGCTTCAACAGTGCGCTCATCAAGCCGAAGGTGGGGCTGTTCTAGGTCAATTACTAGCTGCTCATTGCATAGTCGAACAATCTTAGCAAGGTTGTTGTCTTGGTTCTTGAGAAAAGGATGCAAGAGCATCTGCATCTCTGGGATGTACGACGAATCACGAACCCGGGCTCGTTCTGTGTAGCGAATAAAGAAGTTCTTGTAAAATTGTTTGCCAAAAGAGCACGTGTGTTCTTGGTAAGTCGAGTGAGGTCACGGACTTGGTAGTATAAAGGGGGTTTAGACGCTTCACGCATTTTATCCTTAATAGGCTGAGTCTCATCCAGCACAGTTGTTCGAAGACGAAACATGGAGAGAAGGACCTCACATTGGTTGGCGTCTTCGTTTTGGCTCTTCGTTTTGAGAGCTGCGATGGGACCGAGAAGGCCATACAGCTGTAGCAAAGTCTCTTTATCGTCCGCAACCGGAAAATACTCTGGAGCTGGCTTTCGCTCTCTTATGGCTTTATTGATACGCTCCTGAAACCAATCTTCAAGTTGCTCCCATTTTTCGAGTAAACGCCTGATAACCTTCGCTAACCCCATGAATCTGTGGTTCTGGGCGGTTTGCAAGGACGTCTCATTGAAAGTAGATGCCCCCCACGCTATTGACTTGGTTGACTTTGAACAAGCCGTGGTGACGATTGCGAATGATAAAACAATTCTGTAATTGATGCCGAGTGATGCTGTGACGCAGCCCGTTGCAGAAAGGCAAATCGGGTAGACCATCAAAAGCGAAAGCTCGAAAGAACGTCTCGATACAAAAAAACAAAAAACAAAAAAAACAAGCCCAGCTGAGCTTAAAAAGCTGCCTCAGCTCGAGAAGACAACTAATACCAGTAGACTTCGAGTGGTTACCGACCATGTCGGTTGCAGGTGAACACCTGCTCTGCTGCCAAGTGTTTGCGAGCGTGTCAAACTATTAATAGGCGACCCCTCCCTCACCCTCTTCTTGTCGTTTCTGTCCACATCGCCGCCAACTTTTGTCATCTCCCCATTGGTGCGCATCCCCCCCATCTCCTGTAGCCATTTCGGTGCTCGCCGTCTCCTCCTAAGTGCGACCATCACGTCACTTCCGCTTCCTGTCCTCAAGTGAGCCGGCGACATGCAGCGCCCCGCGGCCGCGCGCGCGCGCGCGCCCAAGCGCAAGCCGCGCGGCGGCGCCGCCCCCCCGGACAGCAAGCGCCGGCGCCGCCAGCCCGCGGCGGACCCGGAGCAGTTCGAACCATCGCCGGCGCACGCCCCGAAGCCGCGCGCGCGACGCGTCACCGCCGCGCCGCCCGCCGCGCTCTTCAGCCGCTGCGCGGACCCGTCGGTGGCGAGTCCCACGCCGCGCGACAGGCTGCCGCAGCCGCGTGACGCGCGCGTGTCGCTGGACGCTCCGCGTGACGCGCGCGCGTCGCTGGACGCTCCGCGCGGGCTCGAGACCGTCGAGGGCGACGAGATCCGGCGCACGCTGCTGCGCGCCGGCACGCCGCGCGCGGCGCGCACGTTCCCGGCGGAACGCGCGCTCTCGAGCAGCGAGCGCCGGGACAGAGACGCGCTGCGGCGCACGCGGGCGGCGCGCCGGCAGTTCTCGGCCCTGAAGCAGCAGCAGGAGGAGAAGGAGGAGGAGAACGATCAGCAGCAGCATGAAAAGAAGGAGAGAGAAGAGAAGAAGGAGAAGACGGAGATGGAGGACGTGGAGACGGACGAGGAGACGACCGAGAGCAAGATCGCGAGGCTGAGTCGCGTCGTGCACGTGGGCTGGGGACACGCTCTGGGCTGGCTGCTGGCCGGGGCCGTGCTGCTGTGCGGCCTGGTGACGGCGGCGCCGTTCGTGGCGAAGCTGCTGGAGCCGCCGCTGCCGCACTGCGACAGCGAGTGGGTGGACGCCAGCGACGGGTCCTTCGTGCTGGCGGCCCCGGCCGACCACTTCGACCGCGCCAAGGCGCTGCAGCCGTTCATCGGCCCCGCGGAGGTGGCGGCGCGGCCCGCGTGCCAGCCGTGCCCCGTGTATGGCAACTGCCTCAATGGGTCGGTGATCTCGTGCGCGCCGCCGTACGTGCTGCAGTACGGGGTGTGCGAGGAGGACCCCGAGGTGCAGGACACGCTCGACCAACTTGCGCGCAGCATCCAGAGCCTCGTCGTTGACAAGGCTGCGGAGACCGCGTGCGGCAGCGTGTCGCTGTGGAGCTACCTCACCCTCGATACGCACGCAGAACCGGCAAGGGAGCTGACTGCGTCGATCGAAGTGCTGCTAGCAGATGTCCAGGTGTTTGTGACGAGAACAGTTTCTTTCGGGAAGGCTGTGTCGACGCTGCCGCGCGAGTATGTGTTCAACCGCGCCCTAGACATGGCACTGCGCAACCTGAAGGACATATTCGTAACGGAGGACCAGAAGCAGCTGGTTGTGGGTGGAGGCGTCGTGCCATGGTCGTGCCGAGCCAAGCACCAACTCTATTCGCACGTCAAACTTATCGCAGTGGCTGTTGCTCTGGGGTCAGCGCTTGGTTTTGGATACCGCCAGTTTCTTCTGTACCGTACTGAGCACCAGCTTGTCGATCGCTTTGTGAAAGAGGTACGCTTTTTCCTCTTGGACCGGACACGTCAGACTGATCGGTTCTATCCAGCCGATCATTTGCGTGACGACTTGTTCGAAAAGCAATCTCTTCAAGATCGTGCGTGGCTCTCCAAGTCTGTCTGGCCCAAAGTTGCTGCTGTTGTTAAGGTCGATTCACGAATAACCACGCGTTTAATGAGGTTGGTGCAGCGTTGAGCCACGAGAGGCAGGTGCCTATGATCTGATGCTGATGTTGTTTGTACTGTACTTGCTTCATGCAGAGTGCATGGTGAAGATCTGGTCATGTGGAAATGGGCTACATCAGCGTCACCATCTCACCAGCGAACTACGGCTGGTCGGGGTCGAGGCGTCCACGCGCCATCGATGCAGCCTGCAACTTTTACCCACGTTAGAACAGTGCCAGTCCCAGTGCGTCGGCGTAACAAACCAAGTCGAAAGAGTGTTCCGTGGTAGGCTTGCACTTTATATTACTTCGGAGTACCGTCGTTGAGCAGCACAGCTTTAGTCAAAGCTTCATTTTTGCCGTACACAATACAATCAACTTTGCTCGCCATTGATAATAAGTTGGGAATCACTACTGTAACTACTGTATAACTTCCGCAATCCCTACAACATGTGTGGTCTCGCATTTTATTATTATAAAATTATTTCCTTTTGACGGATATGCTCTGTTTTGCTTTGGTGGTTGACTTTTAACCTGCCCTATTAAGTGGTTGTACTATATGCGGCTTCTCCCCAAACAGTATGCCAACTGTACTTTCGAGTCACTTTTTTTAGTTGAACTCACAACCGGTGGAGCAGAATAAGCAGAGTAACATCGAACCCAAATGAATTTGTCACTTTTCAATCACCTGCACTTCCAATTTGGAAGTTCCATAGAGCCTTTAAGTTTTGAGGTTAAATGGAGAGCTCTTCGTTTAGTAAACTTGCTTACTGTTCAGCACTTTCAGATCGCACGCACTCATCCTCTCGCATATTATTCCCGTAGTTGTGTGATTTAGATTCCTTGGTGTTTCTGGTTTGAGCTGTAATTTAGGCTTTGGTTTATCTGTACCACCAACATTTGATTCGCCAACAGGGTTTGCCAATTCATGCATAATATCAAGGTCTACTTTGACGTGCCCCATACTACCACTGCCCTCCACGGTTACAGTACATTCAAGACTTCCGGCGAAAGTACGAAGATAATCCAGGATCGGAGTCAGCGAGATTAGAGTTCTGCGTGCATTGCGCTAAGTGGAGAGAGATAAGGCACCTATACCCTCATCAACCACCCGCTGGGTGGGTTGATGCCAGTACTAGTGACTTAGTATTGAATCCTATCCTGGCTATTTTGCCACTACTATTTCAACGATTTTTGAGCGAGCCTAAGATTTCTCTTGGACAGGGTATAGCCCCCTCATTACACTATGGGGGTTATCGAAACGGGATAAACTAATGGTTATTCCCCTCTCCGGCCTTTGACATTGCGCTAAGAGGAGCAGACACTTGTTGATGTACTCAGCACCGTTCTCGTCCTTCACCGGTTTGAACTCAAACGTGCAGCTTTCGGGTCAGCCATCACTATCGCTTCCACTGCTGTCAAGCGGTGAAGTAGCCTGCTGGAGCTCGTACACGTCGGAGAAATCGAATTGATTGCCGCCACTTGCATCTTCAGAGACTGATGCGCGAAGATAGGGTACGCCTCCAGCGTTGGAAGAAGAGAAAACTGCAGTTGCAACGATGAAAATGCATGACATCTTCATGACGATATGAGTGGATCTTGGAAAATTCGCGAATGGCAGTGGTTGTGCCTACAATAAACACAGATGCATTTCCCAATTTTGCATCGTTCAATACATCCGGAGCGGACCACATACGATTAACAGCATTCGATGCATTACGTTTCACGAACAGATCCTTAAGTCTGCTTGCCAACATGTAGAGCGTTAGCACTTGTTTGTTTTTACTTCTTGGGGCATGAAGAGTGCGGCGGAGCATTTCTATTTTGATGCTGACTAAAAGCAGATGCAAAGAAAAGCCTCTGGGGGGGGGCAATATGGAAACTGGAAAGAGCCCCACAAGTGTCATACATGATTTTGAATACTTCAAGTACTTCGTATTATATATTATGAATATCCTAGACAATGAAGTATCGAAAACTTTAAGATTTCAGAAAGTTTTTGCAGTATGCACGAAAGATGCGTTGACCTACCGATGGAAAACGCACCATAAACTGTCCATATTTTTTCACGTGTTGTGCTACTTCCTCTAGATCGGACAGAACATACCGGTAATAGCCACCAGAACTACATGTACTACCAGAAGTGTATCAGAAGTCAGAATTAGACATTGGATTTTCAAGTTGCTCAAGTACTGAATCAAAACTAATCTGTCAAATCTTATTGAAAACTTTTTTTCCCAATGAAATTGGGAAAAAAATATTACTTCGAAGTAAAATACACCATCGTTCAGTATTACATTGATGGCGACTACAACCCAGTGCCTTTGAAAAATCTTGCAGTAATATTTTTTGTGGTGGTGATCAGAACCTCTCTCCATTATTGCATTGCCGATGGATGCAGAACGGAGGCCATTCTAGCCAGAATTCTACGATTCGAAGTATAGACGAGAGGAACAGTGCATTTAGTTCCTGAAGCGTTATTTTGTTTTCGGATTTGTTTTAATACTAGTACTTCGTACTACAGTTGAATGGTTCTAAAGTATGCGCACTGCAGTGCTATCTAGCCGGCTGATGTAAGCGAGAGAAGCGGCGCAAATACTGGTTCAGTGCATGCCTTTGTAATGATGTTCTTCGAGCACATGGTACAACGAGGAACCTAATTGCCGGTATTCTCCCGGCGCTTTGTGACAGCGAGCGCAAGTTCCTTGAGCACAGACACGGTGTCGTCCCAGTTGATGCACGCGTCCGTGATGCTCTTGCCGTAGACTAGCTGAGACGGGTCATCGCCAAGCGATTGATTTCCCTCGACAAAGTTGGACTCAATCATAACGCCAAGTATGTTCGTGCATCCCTCCGCGACGACCCCCGCCAAGTCGCTGGCCACCTTCGGTTGGTTGTCGTGCAGCTTGCGGGAGTTGCCGTGAGAGCAGTCCACCATGATCTCGGGCGGCTGATTGCCGCGGAGGCTCGCTTCGACCCAGGATCTCTACGCTGAAGTGCACATCCTAGCCCGTATTTTTTAAAGGTACATTTCGGTCATTTAGCTGATACTAACGACTAAGAGAATGCCCTCCCTCAGATGCTTACAGATCAGCTGAGGGGGTGTTAGTTACGGAGACCGTACTAACATTTGCACCCGTATGGAAGGCACCCATGGTTGAATGGGGCCGGAGGAGTCCCCAAAATCCGGGTGGTTTTCAAGCCAGTGATCTACGTCCCCACTGAGGGAGTGAATCACCGGGTTCCAACGAGTGGGCTTTCGGGAGACGTCTGCCGCTATTGCGCAATCCATGCCACACCACAAAGCGAATGAGCAACCCAGGCATCTTGCGTTTGTTCGGCGAGAACGCACAGCGAGAACGAGTACAGAAATGAGGTACTATTGTAGAATCAATGGAGACTCAGCATGTGCGCGAGAAGAAAGAGTAGGGACATCTTGCATGCCTTCACGTCGTGGAGTCCACGAGCGCGAACTGCATGGCGCACTTATACGCGCGCCCACTAATGGACAAACCGTTTCAACACCGTCTCGATACGGTCACTCCCTTCGCCATCAACCTGAAGAGTTTGAAACGTGGGGGCGCAAACCGATGTATGCACACATCCCATCCGTCCCAGTTCCTGGGAACATATTCAAACTGTCTCTTCCTTGATGTTGTTTGTTCTCCTGCGGTTTTTCGTATTGTAGTATCTACCGTAAACCACGGCTTGAGTGCAACGTACGGATAGAATGCCACTTGGCGTAAAAAGTAAATAAAAAGACACGCCGATTACATTTTTAGAGGTGACACCCCCACTTTAAAAAATAAAATTGTGGAAAAGGAAACAAAAAAGGAAATTTATTTTTTCTTATTCGTCATGAACCACAGGGGCCTCTTCGGCTGAAACATCAGGAACTCGGAAGCGACCGACACTGTCGCGGGGCCCAGTCGGGATGAGTCCTGCCTTGACGAAGCCGTTCACGATGACGCTGATGGGAATGGCTTCCCAGGCTTGACCGACAATCCGGGACATCAGGGCCCTCTTCTCGCTTGGCGTCGCCGGGAAGGGGTTGTCAATGTGGTACTGACAATAGGCGTTCCTGTTAAACATAGCTCATTAGTAAGATGATTGCCATTGCATCAGTAACACAAATAGTACTTACGTCACGTGAGTCTTGAATGCCTTTATGACAGAGATGTCCATGGGCTGGGCAATCCC